>CAUYUJ010021340.1:0-37500 GCA_963575745.1 Prorocentrum cordatum
ATCACCATCTTCATCCTCTTCTTCTTCTTCTTCTTCTTCTGCTTCTTCTTCTTCCTCTTCTCTTCCTCCTCTTTCTGTTGCGTTCGCCCCCCATTATCAGCCCCATTATCTTCTCTCCTTCTGCCCCTCAGACTCGCCCAGCCTGGCCCAGCCTGTCCTCGCCCTCGTTCTCTCTCGCCTCGCGCTCAGACCGCGCGCCCCCCCCATGTCTTCGTTGTCCTCCTTGACGCGCTCTCGCTGTCATGATCCCTCCTCCAACTCGCCCTCCTCCTGCCCTTCCTGCCCCCTTCTCGTTCCCCCCCCCCCTCGCTGCTCCTACTCGCCGCCTCGCGCGTCGCCCCCCGTGGCCCCTCTCCAACTTCCAACTTCCTCTCTCATCCTCGCCGCGACCTCCTCATCCATCCATCGACCTTGCCCTGGGCCTGTCTCCGACCCCCTCCTGGGACGGGCCGGGGGGGATCGTCGCCGCGTTCATTCACAAGTGAGAGAGAAGGGCAGGCCCGCCTCGCCTCGGCGCAGCCGCCATGCTGCGGGCAGCCGCCCGCCCCCGGGCCCCGCCCTGGACGCGGCGGGGCCCCGCGGCCCCACAGCCACACACTTGAGCCGCGTGGGCTCGGATGGAAATGACGGGCGAACTCTCTTGCTCGTTTCCCCTCTCCTTCTGATTCGGCCTGCTCCTCCTGCTCTCTTTCCCGTTTCCATCCTCATTCGCCCCATCGTCCCCCCCTCATTCGCCCCTCGTGGACTCCTCTGCCTCCGTTTCCCTCCCCCCCCTGCCCCTTCCTGCTCCATTTCCGCTCCGCCCTGACTCCCCCTGCTCTTCCGTTCGGCGGGGGGGGGGGGGGGCGGGCGACGTTCCGCCGTCGGCGCGCAGGGGGGAGGGAATGACGAGAGACGGGGGGGGGGGGGGGGGGGGCGGGCGACGTTCCGCCGTCGGCGCGCAGGGGGGAGGGAATGACGAGAGACGGGGATACGGGGGACCGAACACGGAGAATACGAGGAGTGGGCGTGGCGACATTAACCAACGTTCGAGCCTCGGGCGAAACCGCGCTCCTGCCCCCTTCGCGACTGCGCAACATGTATACTACTCTCCTCTCTCCCCCGGCAATGCTCTGGCACGGCGTGGCCTCCCCTGCGCATTGTTCCCGCGCGCAGGAGTCGACAAATCGGATGGTTTCAAGGTAAGGCGTGCCAGTTTCTGTTTGCGCGCCGCGCCGCGTGCGTGCATTAATGCGTCGTTCTGGCCCTCAGAAGTGTTTGCATGTTCATGGTTTCTCCTGTGAATGAACGAAGTTCTGTTCAAGAGATTACCAGTGAAACCGACCTCGTCAGGACTTCCCCAGTGGCGCCCGCCGCGCGCTTCGCCAAGGCGGCCAACGCGCGGCGCGCTTCCTTCCCCCATGCGCCACCTTGCGCCTCCATCGCCATCGGAATGAAAGTGATACCTACCGCACGGCAGCTGCGCGCAGTGTCGAGAGACTGGCGCTTCTGCTCCTCGCAGAGCTCGGCGGCGGCGCCAGGCGCGGCGGCTGAGGCAGCTATCTGGCCCCCCCGCAGCCCGGAGGTGACTGGGAAGTCCAAAGCGGCCGGGGCGCCGCTGCGCCAACGGGGGATGTGCACGTCCGCTGGGCGCCGGGCGCTCTCGTCGAGCCCACTGCTGTCTTCCTCCGTCTCGGGGGGGCCCTCGCCTCGCTAGCGGGGCTGCAGCAAGCCTGGTCGCTCGAATTCGGCGCCAGGGAAGCCGGCGGCCTGCGCGGCGAAGAAAACCTGGTCGCGCAAGGCGTTGTGCCGCTTCACGCGGTCCCTTCTGCCGGGGCATACCAGCGCGGGGTCCCCGTAGACGTCGAGGATGCGTCGCAGGCTGGGCAGAATGCCTCCTCGTCCGCCAGCTGCACCCGCAACCGCCTTTGCAAGGCGACCTGCATCAGGAGCGGGAAGTCCGTGCCGACCTCGGCGCACGGACGCGCCTGCAGCCAGCCGCGCGCGCCTTCCGCGCCGACCAGCGAAAGGTGGGCCCTGGTGGCGAGGCTGGCGCGCTCCCAGAGTTCGGCTTTGGCGGCTTCGTCTAGTTTGTCAGAAAGGCCCCGCTGGTCGCCGTGCCGGCCAGCGTCGAATTCGATCCTCCCCGCCTGTGGCAGCTGGGCGTTATAGGACGCCACGGCAGCGCTTGGAGCGCCGTCGGCGCCACTGTCGTCGTCGGAGTGGCCAGCCCAAAGCTGCTGGCAGAGCGCAGAGCAGGCCGCGCGGGAAGCAAGATAGGCCGCGGGTGCGTGGCGCTCCGCTGAGCGCAGCCCCAGGCCGCCTGTCTTGGGGGCGATCTGTGCTTGCGCCCAGGAGTCGTCCGTCGGGGAGCTGCTGCTCAGCTGCTCCAGGCTGGCCCGGATTGCCTCGTCGAGAGCAAGCGCTGCTTCTGTGTGCACGCTGGGCGGAACAGCCCGCGCTGAGTAGCTCAGCCTGCAGGAGCCGGTGCACTGTCGCAGCAGGTGGAGCGCGACCTGGGCGTTCTCCACAACGCCGAGCGCGTCGAGGAGCCCGGTGGCCTTGTCGACTCGCTGCTGCGCGTGCTCGCGGCAGAAGGCGTCGCAGCCGATTGGCGCGCCCAGGAGTTCGCGGCACCTGTCCGCGCGCGGGCGGAAGCCAGGCGGGAAGGCCTGCAAGTCCACCTCGCTGTCGACGCCGCCGTCGGGGGCCACCTCGCACTTCCCCGGCCCCGTGCTCAGGCGGAGCCCCGCGGCTGCCAGTTCGCCCACCAGCTGGTGGGGCAGGCGCGCAACTGCTCGCCAGTCGCCTGCCAGGGTGCCGTCGTCGAGGAAGAATAAAGTCAGGTCCGAGGCGCCCTCGGCCGCGGCGGCGGGCTGGCGGACGGCTCTCTCCGCAGCGCGCTGCGGCGCCGGGGAGAAGAGCAGCGGTCCGAGAGGGCCCCCCCTCTTGCACGCCGCACCCAGAGTGGGCGGAGTGCCGGCCCGGCCACGGCCGGGAGGGGGTCCGGTAGCGCCGCATGGCCCGCAGCGCCAGGGCTGGCAGCTCTTCGTGCACCGCCCGCAGAAGTGTTTGGCGGTCAAGGGTGCTGAATGCGTTGCTCAGGTCTAACTTGACAAACACCTTTTGTCTGCTGCCTGCGTGGCGTGCGAACCACTGCCGGGAAATGTGGGCCGCGGCCTCGCCGACCTGCAGGGGGGCAAGGCTGTCCCGGGCGGCGTCTGAGACCTGGCTGCGCAAGCACTTCGCCACCAAACGCCGCACGGTTTCGCCGACAGCCACTGGTCGAAGGCCGCCGTCCTTCGTGGGCAAGGCCATCAGGGAGGCGCCAGCCAGGTAGTCCGCCACGCCAGAGGGAGCTGGCGAGGCTCAGCAGTTGCTCCAACACCTCGTCGCGGTGGGCGGCCGTCTGCGAAGCGTCCTGGAGGTGCCGCGGGCGCGAGCCAGAAGGGCCCGGGGCAGACCCCCGAGGGAAGGCCCGTGCCTCCCGCTGGACCGAAGCGGCGCCCAGCTGGGGCGCCGCGGCCGCGTGGCTTGCGGGGGGGCTGGCAACGTCAACAGGTCGCTGGCTGCGGGGGTGCTTCTGCCAAGAACAGAGGTTCCATGGGGTGGGGGTGCCGGGGCGAGGGAGGGGGGCATGGGTCGGTTTTGGGCGAGATATTGAATGGTGGGAGGCCCCAAGAACAGAGGTTCTGTTGGGTGGGGATTTCGGGGCGACGAAGGTGGTCTCTGTCGGTTTTGGGCGAGAAATTGCATGGTGGGGGCTCCGAAAACAGAGGATCTGTGGGGTGGGGATGCTGGGGCGAGGAGGGGGGCATCGGTCGGTTTTGGGTGAGAGATTGTGTGGTGGGGGGTCCCAGGAACGAGGTTCCGTGCGGTGCGGGTGCCGGAGGGTGCCGGTCGGTTTTGGGCGAGAAATTGCATGGTGGGGGGCCCCGAAAACAGAGCTTCCGTGGGGCGGGGATGCCAGGGCGAGGGGGGGGGATATCGGTCGGGTTTTGGGTGGGAAATTGTGTGGTGGGAGGGAGGTCCCAGGAACAGAGGTTCCGTGGGGTGGGGATGCCGGGGCGAGGGGGGGTATCGGTGGGTTTTGGGGGAGATTGTTGTGGGGGGCCCCAAGAACAGAGGTTCCATGGGGTGGGGGTGCCGGGGCGAGGGAGGGGGGCATGGGTCAGTTTTGGGCGAGAAATTGAATGGTGGGAGGCCCCAGGAACAGAGGTTTTGTTGGCTGGGGATTTCGGGGCGAGGAGGGGGTATGGGTGGGTTTTGAGAAATGTTGCGGTGCGGGGCCCCAAGAACAGAGGTTCCGGGGGGTGGGGGTGCCGGGGCGAGGAGGGGGGTGTCCGTTCGGGAGCCTCGAGACGGGGGTCAATGCAAACGGGGGCCAGCCAGGGCACCGGATCCTGCAGGATCCTGCGAAGACCCCGTCTGGCTGACCCGGGTTAGCGAACCGCTCGTGGCCGCGCTGCGGCCGGGCATATTGGCCGACCCGGGTTTGCGAAGGCCTGCGTTGCAGTTTTTTCCCAACCCTCTTTGGTTGGGTATTCGTTTTGAATAGAGCAGTGTGGTCTCCACTCCCTTCTTTCCTCCCTCCTTCCTTCCCGCCTCCCTCTTGCCTCCTCCTGTCTTGCCTGCGGGGGGCTGCGATCTGTGAAACTGTCGCTACTTTCTAGGCCTGCTGGGGGGCCCAGCACAGTGACGCCACGGGCGGAATCAAATTAGACCTCGCCATCCCTGGGGGGCTGCGATCTGTGAAACTGTCGCCACTTTCGAGGCCTGCTGGGGGGCCCAGCACAGTGACGCCACGGCGGATTCAAATTAGACCTCGCCATCCCTGGGGGGCTGCGATCTGTGAAACTGTCGCCACTTTCGAGGCCTGCTGGGGGGCCCAGCACAGTGACGCCACGGGCGGATTCAAATTAGACCTCGCCATCCCTGGGGGGCTGCGATCTGTGAAACTGTCGCCACTTTCGAGGCCTGCTGGGGGGCCCAGCACAGTGACGCCACGGGCGGATTCAAATTAGACCTCGCCATCCCTGGGGGGCTGCGATCTGTGAAACTGTCGCCACTTTCGAGGCCTGCTGGGGGGCCCAGCACAATGACGCCACGGGCGGAATCAAATTAGACCTCGCCATCCCTGGGGGGCTGCGATCTGTGAAACTGTCGCCACTTTCGAGGCCTGCTGGGGGGCCCAGCACAGTGACGCCACGGGCGGATTCAAATTAGACCTCGCCATCCCTGGGGGGCTGCGATCTGTGAAACTGTCGCCACTTTCGAGGCCTGCTGGGGGGCCCAGCACAGTGACGCCACGGGCGGAATCAAATTAGACCTCGCCATCCCTGGGGGGCTGCGATCTGTGAAACTGTCGCCACTTTCGAGGCCTGCTGGGGGGCCCAGCACAGTGACGCCACGGGCGGATTCAAATTAGACCTCGCCATCCCTGGGGGGCTGCGATCTGTGAAACTGTCGCCACTTTCGAGGCCTGCTGGGGGGCCCAGCACAGTGACGCCACGGGCGGATTCAAATTAGACCTCGCCATCCCTGGGGGGCTGCGATCTGTGAAACTGTCGCCACTTTCGAGGCCTGCTGGGGGGCCCAGCACAGTGACGCCACGGGCGGAATCAAATTAGACCTCGCCATCCCTGGGGGGCTGCGATCTGTGAAACTGTCGCCACTTTCGAGGCCTGTCGGGGGGCCCAGCACAGTGACGCCACGCGCGGACCCAAATTAGACCTCGCCATCCTGGGGGGCTGCGATCTGTGAAACTGTCGCCACTTTCGAGGCCTGCTGGGGGGCCCAGCACAGTGGCGCCACGCGCGGACCCAAATGAGACCTCGCCATCCCTGGGGGGCTGCGATCTGTGAAACTGTCGCCACTTTCGAGGCCTGCTGGGGGGCCCAGCACAGTGACGCCACGCGCGGACCCAAATTAGACCTCGCCATCCCTGGGGGGCTGCGATCTGTGAAACTGTCGCCACTTTCGAGGCCTGCTGGGGGGCCCAGCACAGTGACGCCACGGGCGGATTCAAATTAGACCTCGCCATCCCTGGGGGGCTGCGATCTGTGAAACTGTCGCCACTTTCGAGGCCTGCTGGGGGGCCCAGCACAGTGACGCCACGGGCGGATTCAAATTAGACCTCGCCATCCCTGGGGGGCTGCGATCTGAGATCCCCTCTTTCGAAGTGGCTAGGGTTGCTCAGGGATTGTAACTAATCAGCTCTATCTAGTCCTTGTCCTGTAGCCAGTGTCCTGCGAGTCTCCCGAATTCCGTCTGCAGACATATGTAACCCTCGCTCCGTCATCGCCCCCCTTATAAAGTGTCCTAAGCTATTTGCGCCCCGCGTTTGCGCAGGGGCTGGGTTCGTCGCCAGGGTAATTTCTTGCATTGCAGTTTTTTGGTTACCTGTTGACCTGGGTCTGGATTGACCCGGGTCAGAAGATCCCCGATCCGTAGGTTTTGGGCGAGAAATTGCATGGTGGGGGGCCCCGAGAACAAAGATTCCGTGGGGCGGGGGTGCCGGGGCGAGGAGAAGGGTATCGGTCGGTTTTGGGCGAGAAATTCTTTGGTAGTTCCATGGGGTGGGGATGCCGGGGCGAGGGGGGTATCGGTCAGTTTTGGGCGAAAGACTGTGTGGTGGGGGGCCCCGGGTTCTGTGGGGTGGGGATGTCGGGGCGAGGAGCGGGGTATCGGTCGGTTTTGGGCGAGAAATTGCATGGTGGTGGTCTCAAAAACAAAGGTTCCGTAGGGTGGGGATGCTGGGGCGAGGAGGGGGGCATGGGCAGCTTTGGGGCGAGAAATCGCGTGGTGGGGGGGCCCGAAAACAGAGGTTCCGTGGGGTGGGGGTGCCGGGGCGGGGAGGGGGGTATCGGTCGGTTTTGGGCGAGAAATTGTGTGTGTTGGGGGCCCCGCGCACAGAGATTCCGTGGGGTGGGGATGCCGGGGCGAAGATTTAGTGCGAGGAATTGCGTGGTGTCGTGGGGTGGGGGTGCCGGGGCGAGGAGGGGTGTCGGTCGGTTGTGGACGAGAAATTGCGTGGTGGGGGGCCCCAAGAACAGAGGTTCCGTGGGGTGGGGGTGCTGGGGCGAGGAGGGGGGTATTGGTGGGTTTTGGGCGAGAAATTGCGTGGTCGAACAATCGTAGGGTTGTCTCAAGGTTGGTGACTAGCCAACACTTTCCTTCACGCGCCCCCGGGGTCGGCGGAACACCGCCCCAGTTGGGGATGCACCCCTTGAAGCCCGAGGGGGGCGACCTATATCCCCATCTAGGGGGGCAAATCGGCCAGTGAGGCCCAGGCCGCTCCGCCGGCGATGGGGATCGGTTGAACGATATTCAAAGGGGGAGGGCGACGCTGGCGTCGCGATGGTGCCCGGGGGGCCCCCAGGAGTGGCAGGCAGGCGGCGCCGTGCCGTCCTCGGACGCGCCGCTGCTGCTCCCGCCGCGCGCTGGGGGGGGCCCTGGCGCCGCGACCCTGCGGCTCGTGTGCGGTCGCGGGCCGAGGCGCTGGGTTGCCGCGTGTGCGGAGCCAGCGAGCGGCGCGGGCGTCGGAGGGGGTCGCCCGCTGCGGTGCCTTCGAGGTTCTGTGTGAGATAGTGCATGTGTCACGTGCGTATATGCGCCACTCGCTGCCGTCTGACCTTGCAGGGGCACCTTTTTGCCATTGCGCTCAAACGCATCATAATCACGCTGGTAGTGGAGTTACATGGGCCATCCCCGTATCGTACCGCTGCGCGCACGTCTCGTCGGAGAGTGTCGCACTACCTTTGTTTCTTTCTGTACTGGCAGTTTCCCATCGCTATGGGATTGAGCCTTGCGCCATTGCTCTTTCTTATTTTCGCTATCGGCCGAGCGCCGACGCGCTGGCGCGGTCCGAGATGAAGAGTGGCTCCCACACCTACGACGGCACGGTGAACAACTTCCGCGAGTGGGAATTCCGCGCAGAGGTGCGCATGAGCGCCGCCACGGCCTCAGTGGATCAAGAGACGGGTGCACCACAGCAGCGCGTGATCACCGCAGCTGTCAACGAGGTTGTGGAAGGCCTCAGAGGTGACGCACTCGATATTGCCGTGGATAACGGTAAGGACGTGCTTCTGATTCCGAATGGGATCGATCAGCTGGTGCCGGCGATTCGTAGTTCAATCTTCCCCATAGAGGCGCAGGAGGCGAATGTCCTGTTCCAGGTGGGGCAGAGATTATATCGAGCACATTCTCGGCAGAATGGTGAGTCTATGGTCTCGTGCATCTCCCGACGGAAACGCTCAAGTTTGATCCTGAGATCATGATGAGGGACGATGTGCTTGGCTCCCTTCTCTTGGACCATGCAGGCCGCTCGCCTTCGTAGAATCTGATCGCGTTGACATCCACAGGACATGTGACAACCTTCGGCAATATCGAGGGCGCCTTGATCCTCCAGCACGGCCGCATGCACATCCGCCAAGAAGGCAAGGTTGAGTCTGGTAAAGGCTCCAACTCTTTGAGGGGGGCGCAGCCCAGACCCAGCTACGAGAACGGGCGAGGGCAAGGGCAAGGTGCGCTTCTCCAGGCCACAACGCGCCTTCTACACTGCTGATGAAGGATGGTGCAAGCAGGAGGGGCATTACCCTGAGGGGCTGAGTCCCTATGGGTACTGCGCGTCCGGCTATGCACCAGAGCACGGCTGGGGCGACGCGGCCTGGGGCGACTGCGCCGACGAACGCACCTATGTCGACGAGAAATCGCATGCTCACTGGGCCTCTCTCCAGGATAGCAGCGAGCTCGACGTCGAGGTGGTCGACGAGATGGGCGCTGGATGCGCGGGGGAAGAAGGTTCCGACGCGATCCGATAGGGACCTGCTCGCCAACCTCGGCACCGAAGGGGGCGGCGAGGGCAAGGGGTAGAGCGGGGGCAACGGTTGCCATTGCGCGCCCAGGTCGCCCAAGGGAGGCGGCAAGGGAGGACCATCCCTGGAAGATCGTGCGAAGCGGCTCCAGGAGATCAAGGGGCGCTCGACATGCAAGACCTGCCGCGAAACAGGCCACTGGTCCGGGGGCCCTGAATGCAAGGGCAAGCCCAGGGCGGCAATGGTAGCGCGCATTGGAGACGCCGGCGCGCGCCATGTCCAGTTGCGCGAGGGCGATGACGAACGAGAGTTCGCATCCGCCTGTTCTGTTGCTGTATCACCATCAATCCCCATTAGGGGCGAGGAGGGATCAATGAGGATTGATTCTGGCGTTTCTCGATTCTGTTTCTCTTTCTCTTCTCGCGTCGCGTGTCGCGGGGCGCGTGTGTGTGAGGGGGGGGGGGGGGGGGGGGGCGACGGGCAGTGTAGCTTGCAGCGCAACCGCGTTGAGAGTCATGTCTGCGTGAATTGCATGGGAATGACCGAAGCCGCTCCGGTTCAGGGGCCTCCAGAGCTCCAGGAGAAGAGTCTTCGGACCTCTGCAGAGGCTGAGAGAGAAACTCTTGGGTTCAGGGTTGTTCGCTCGACCGAATCTTACTCCATGGCCAGTGTTTCTGATAAGGAGTTTGAGGGGGGGGGGGGGGGGGGGGGGGGGCGTATCGGATCCCATCTCTGTTCCTGGTCAGGCTACTGCGTTTGCTCTGGGTCAGCGCAGAGGGCTTAGTTGTGGCCGTTTTCTCAGGTGCACTCCAGATTGCGTGGGTTGGGGTCGCAGGGTGAATTTGCCGAGTGAGGATCTGGTTCTGTTCTTGAGATGGGTCGATCGCAACTTCACTCGGAAGGGGGGCGGACAGTTTGCGAGAGTCTCGGGGCCGAAAGTTCTCAGTGGCAGAGTTCTACTTTCTTCGAGTTCTTTCCAGCCTGAACAGGAGACCCCCAAATCCCCCGTTGCCTCATCCATGTGCTCGAGGTTGTAAGAGTCTCTCGGGGGTCGGTTCTAGTGCTCGTTTCGTCGGTCGCGCCCGTGGGAATTATGGGCACAAGACCAAGAAGGAGAGGTGCACGGCGCTGCGCGCTCTGGGTGAGTGTCCGCGCGATCTCGTGGACAATTGCGGCCGTGCTCCAGACGTTGTACGTGCGTGTTGTCGTCGTCGCCCGACGTATATCGATGAGCAGCCCAGGGAGCGAGCAGAAGACAAGAAAGGAACAGCTAAGCAAGTCTGACGCTCCAGCAACATCCAAGCACAAACAACCGAGACGATCATTGAGGGCGATCGCCGTATTACCTCTATAGAGCTCAACGTTGTACTAAAGGCTTTCACTAGACGTTCTGTTGAGATTTGCGATGATACGGGTGACATTAGTACAGGTGGACTAACTTCTTTGATTTACGACTGTGTCACAGAAGTCAGAGATCACAGTCTTGTCGGTTGTATGGCTCCACACACAGCATGTTTCGACCGTTTGGCTCTTCCTAAGCTTCGTGCGGTTGATGTCTTCAAGGACGACGGTGTTGGGTTATTCTAGACGGGGACTGTAATTCTTGTTGTCGCGGTAAAGCAGAGGATAATTCGACGCATTGGGCTTCTATCCTAAATGGGTTCACAGGCAGCGTAAGACGTGCAGCGGTATAGGGGGACAGGCAGGGAGTGAGACGACAGGTAAGAAGAGTTTTCCGTTTGGTATCGTTGCTTCTCGTGGCGCCGCGAGCGTGTGTCTCGAGTCGCATCAGTCGAGGGACTCGGAGCATGCTCCTCTCTAGTTGTCTCTTCCTGCACAGGCTTCGCTTGGTCTCGTGAAGGCTCTTGCTCGTGATCGCGCCATCTTGAGTCAGGGGGGTGAGGTAGAAATGTGTCGTTGAGCTCGCTCAGGTCTGCTTGCCATTAGTCTTGTTCGGTTTGACCCAGAGCATATTGCGGTGTCCATTCGTCCGCTGCACATTCCGCACCTAGCAGCTGGTGACCAGCCGCGCTGCACAGCTCCCGCCGGCCGCCCTGGGCCGGCTGTCGCCGCGCCGCCTGCTGTCGTCGACCGCTCCAGTGACGACGGGATCACGTGTGTGCCTGCACCCGTTGATCACTCCAGTGACGACGAGGACGTATGGGTCGCTGCCATGGCTGCTGGTGCTGGTGCTCGACCCACACCACAGAGCTCGAAGGTTGCTGTGATCGTGCCGCGCTGGGCTTGGAGAACTTCGAGAACAACCCGAGGTGCTCGGGGTCGACGATGCTGACGGAGTACATCCGCAGTCATCACCGCTCCAGTCATGAGAAGACTACCAAGAGACGCGACGGCAATGCCATCATAGATGCGCTCGTTGCTGCAGATGAGAGTCTGGCGAACTATGATCGGTATGTGTTGGTGGACACGGGGGCTCTGAACGACCCGACTCACGCGCGCCATGTCGGTCATCGCCCAAGTATTTTGTGCAATTCAGTTGAGAATGAACATTTCGTTGGCATCGCTGAGTGCGTGGGAAGATCTTCGGCGAAGAACACGTCCTCGCAGTGTGTATGCAGGGTTGCCATCTATCGCTCTGGTCGGCATCGCTCTGTTGCTGTCAGTTATGGTGTTAGGCAGTTCTTGAAGCAGTACGACGTCGAATGCAGTTCTGCGCGCCTGAGTCGACATGCCTGGCTCAAACGTTTTTGTACCGGAGACTGTGATGATTGCTGCCGCTGATCCGATGGGGCCCGTGAGATTGCGAATTCTGCGGCTGACAACATGGTTTCGCTCCTTACTGAATGCTTCGAGAAGTTCAGTGCGCCGCCGCCTCCATTTGCTGAACCGTCTGCCAAGCGCAGGCCCTGTGACGGGGCTGAGCTGGCCAGGAGGGGGGAGAAGAGATCTCGCGCTTCATCGAGCGTGGTTGACGGAGTTGTTGATGGGGACGTGGCCACTGTCATCCGTGAACACGGTTATCCCGGCAAAGCAGCCTAACAGCGATGTGTAGGAGCATATGTGGAAGCATTCCCCTTGAGATTCAGATGAGAATCCAGTTGTAGATTTCTGTTGTTCTCGCAGTCGCAGTCGCATTCGCGATGACAGTCGCAGTGGCGACGGCGGTCGCAATCACAGCCTCAGCCTCAGCCGGCCTCAGCCTCAGCCTGCCTCAGCCTCGGCCTCAGCCTGCCTCAGCCTCAGCCTCAGCCTGCTTCAGCCTCAGCCTCAGCCTGCCTTCAGCTTCGGCCTCAGCCTCAGCCTGCCTCAGCCTCAGCCTGCATCGGCCTCAGCCTCAGCATCAGCCTGCCTCAGCCTCAGCCTGCCTCAGCCTCAGCCTCAGCCTCAGCCTCAGCGTCAGCCTGCCTCAGCCTCACCCTTAGTCTGCCTTCAGCCTCAGCCTCAGTCTGCCTTCAGCCTCGGCCTCAGCTCAGCCTGCCTCAGCCTCAGCCTGCATCAGCCTCAGCCTCAGCCTCAGCCTGCCTCAGCCTCAGCCTGCCTCAGCCTGCCTCAGCCTCAGCCTCAGCCTCAGCCTCAGCCTCAGCCTCAGCCTCAGCCTCAGCCTCAGCCTGCCTCAGCCTCAGCCTCAGCCTGCTTCAGCCTCAGCCTCAGCCTCAGCCTCAGCCTGCCTCAGCCTCAGCCTGCATCAGCCTCAGCCTCAGCCTCAGCCTGCCTCAGCATCAGCCTGCAGCCTCAGCCTCAGCCTGCCTCAGCCTCAGCCTCAGCTGCTCAGCCTCAGCCTCAGTCTGCCTCAGCCTCGGCTCAGCCTCAGCCTGCCTCAGCCTCAGCCTGCCTCAGCCTCAGCCTCAGCCTCAGCCTGCCTCAGCCTCAGCCTGCCTCAGCCTCAGCCTCAGCCTGCCTCAGCCTCAGCCTCAGCCTGCTTCAGCCTCAGCCTCAGCCTGCCTCAGCCCCAGCCTGCATCAGCCTCAGCCTCAGCCTCAGTTTGCATCAGCCTCAGCCTCGGCCTCAGCCTGCCTCAGCCTCAGCCTGCCTCAGCCTCAGCCTCAGCCTGCCTCAGCCTCAGCCTCAGCTTGCTTCAGCCTCAGCCTCAGTCTGCCTTCAGCCTCGGCCTCAGCCTCAGCCTGCCTCGGCCTCAGCCTGCATCAGCCTGAGCCTTAGCCTCAGCCTGCCTCAGCATCAGCCTGCTTCAGCTTCAGCCTCAGCCTGAGTCTGCCTTCAGCCTCGGCCTCAGCCTCAGCCTGCCTCAGCCTCAGCCTGCCTCAGCCTCAGCCTGCCTCAGCATTCAAAATGTGGCCCGGGAGTGGAGTTCTGGGAACTCGAAGAACACGAAGTGGCCTGCAGTTGCTTCCGGGCATTCAAAATCATGCCCAGGAATGTAGTTCTGGGAACTCGAAGACCACGAAGTGGCCTACAGTTGGCTCCGGGCATTCAAAATCATGTCCAGGAATGGACTTCTGGGAACTCGAAGGCCCACAGTTGGCTCCGGGCAGTCAAAATCATGTCCAGGAATGGACTTCTGGGAACTCGAAGACCACGAAGTGGCCTACAGTTGGCTCCGGGCAGTCAAAATCATGTCCAGGAATGGACTTCTGGGAACTCGAAGACCACGAAGTGGCCTACAGTTGGCTCCGGCCATTCAAAATCATACCTGGGAATGGACTTCTGGGAACTCGAAGGGCACGATGTGGCTTACAGTTGGCTCCGGGCATTCAAAATCATACCCAGGAATGAAGACCACGAGGTGTGTAATTGTTGGCTTAAACGATTTCCGCGGTTTCTCCCCGGCACCCGCCCGGACCCTCCTGGGGAGTCAAGATGCTTTTTTTTGACACTATTAAAAACTTCTCAGTCTTCGTTGTTAGGTAAAAACGACTTGGCGTGAACGTCTCAGCGCTGACTGTGCTGAGGCAGATTTCAAGACCATGATGAGGCGATATGTTGGGCGCGAGCTGCAATTCTTTTTGAAGATCTGCCACGAGGACAAGAGGCCGCTACGTTATGCTTGTGAGTATGCAGAAACCGGTGTATTCCCCAAGCCTGTTTGTGGTAGTATTTCTACTGCTGCTGCTGCTGCTGCATCGCCACCGCCCGTCGCCGCGTCGTCTTCTGCCGCTGCACCGCCCCCTTCATATCGGATGCGCAATTCGCAGGGCGATGACGACGACGCGCCGAAGAGGAAAGCTGGCATGGGCAGCGCCAGCAAGTTGACGGGTCTTCCTCCGGGCACAGCTTTACCTATGGGCACGATCGTGCCTTCCTGGGATGCCTCCTACGAGCGCAAGCCCGCTGTCCTCGCGCCGAGGCATCTGGATGGACCGCCGCCAGCGCGCACCCCCAGGCCTCCTGGCGCCTCCGCCACCGGAGCCGCCGCGTAGGGTAGAGCCGCTACCGCCACCACCACCGCCTCTGGCGAGTACTCTTGCCGCCAGCAGCGACGACGAATCGAGCAAGACTCGTGCGTCTCGTTCAGGATCCCCGACTTCTCCTGTCGAGAGGTACCTGGCCACGGTGGGTGGCGAGCGGGCCGGAGATCCAGTTGTGGACTTCGAGCCGATTGCAGTTGGCGCAGCCTAGCTGAATTCGCTTTTCGGGCACGGCAAGAAGAGGATCTGTATCACGTACGTTGATCCTCGATCGTTCCCATCAGAGTGTTCGAAGGGCCGTGCGGGAGAGCAGGACGCTGGGCTATTGGTGCGTGTGGGCTGCAAAGTTGATCCGTTCACTGCTCAGGTCAAGTTCCCGCCTGCATGGTCTTCTTGGAAGGAGAGTTCCATGGGTCGCTGCAAGGACACCCAGTCCTGGAAGCGTAGATAATTTCGTGTTGCCATGATTTCTTCTGTGGATGCTAAGGAGTTCGATCGAGCAGCAATCTTTGTGCACCCTCCGAGGATCTGCTTTGACGGGACATCGTGTTTGTTCACGCCGCTGCAGCTGAACCAGCATGAGATGACTACCGTGAATGCTAAAAGTCGTGCCACATTGCTCTGGATTGTGTAACATCAGTATGCAAGATGAGTTGTATTCCGCGGGTGTTGCCGCGCTGTCCGCGCCAGGCATTGTCTGCTACCGACAAGGGGATCGTCGAGAAGGTGATCGGGAACACCGATCCGCTTCGCGGACGAGTTGGGGCCAACCTGCCCGGGGTCATCGGCATCGCGTTCGCCTGCCCAGTCTCGAGCGATAGGGTGGTGCGCCCAGATTGGGAGCCGTCGGTGGCAACAGACATCGTCGAGCGCAGTCCTGATCTCGTTGTCGCCTACACATCATCATCGAACCATAATGTGATCAGTGATTGTTTTTCTGGTTTGGCTCAAGATAGCCTTCCTGTAACTATTGCGCTCGGTTATGAGCCTCTGTTGCTCGAGCCTCGAGGTTGCTGGCGCGATGAACTCGTGCCTCGAGTCAGACGCGGACGTCGCGAGTCAGACATTCCTCGAGTGTCTCAGAGCGTTACGTCAGACAGTTAGACTGGATAGACTTGCGCTTGCGGCTGTCCCTCTGTAGCCGCAGAGGAGGCTTCGAGGCGATATGGGTGCGATCATCGGTGATGACGACGTCGCTGTAGTCTCTAAGGAACGCCTGCGAGATGAGGAACGATATATCTTGGAACAAATCAGCCACCTGTTGAGCCGAAACACGAAGGACAGAGAAGGAAAGCATGGTTGCATATCCCGCTCTGCACGAGGATCGCCATTCGACGACTGCACAGGCAGTTTGGCCATGTGCATAATCGTGTTGCGTGCAGCCATTGAGAATCTCCAGCATGTCATCGGACTACATTGAAGCCGCCAAGAGTCATCGATGTTAACATTGCGAACATCGCAAACCGATAGCTCAGACTCACAAGGTTGCCTTGCCCAAGAAGTTCTGCTTCCTTCATGGCATCGGCATCGGCTGCCTAGTGGTGAAGGGCAACGGTGGATAACGTTGCGCCTTCTTGAACATAGTGTGCCAGGGTGCAACATTCTGCGTGTGATCTTTGTCAGGCAGGGAGGTGGTGCGCCATCTTCGAGAGCGTGCCTCGCTGCACTTCAGCAACACTGGTGTGCATGGGCAGGTAAGCCCAAAAGAATGGTGTTGGACCGTGGACTGCGCAACAGAGGAGTGCTTCTGCAATGGGTTAAGAGTAAAGGGGTCGATCTCCGCGACGCCGGAGTCGAGTCTCCCGAGCAGATGGGCCGCGCCAGGAGACGTGGTGGTTTTTGGGGAACATCTCAAAGAAGGTGGTACACGACAAGAATGTTTCCGGACTCGATGAAGTCGACAACGCGAAGAATGAGATGTCACGGGTCGGCGGATTTGCGCCTGCTCAGTGGGTACTCGGAAAGATGCCTCGTGTCCCGGGGAGTCAGTTCGACGACGCGGAAGCTTTCGACTTAGGAGTGCTTGTGAATGTTGCAGAGGACGGAGTCGACGAGTTTTCTCGCTGGGTTGCGATCCGGGCGTCTGCCAGAAAAGTACGCGCAGAACACGACGTCGGGAGTGGGGCGGCAAGGGCCGCTCTCCGAAAGGCAATGCCACTAACTGGAGAATATCAGGTAGGTGATGTAGTATGCTTTCGCACAAGGCCGACCGACGGCCAGGTCGCCGCTAAGTGGAGCTCTGGTTCTCGTATCGCTGGATTCGATGGCAACGACGCATGGGTTATCGCGGAGGGTGTACCTGTCTGCGTGGCTGTCGACAGGCTTCGACCGTGTACAGCGGCGGAAGCGTTGGCTTACAAACATCTCTCTAAGCACCATGACGGTGGTGTGGAGAGGTATGCACCTCCAGATGGGTAACAGCAGTCATTCGTGGACGAGCGACGTGAGCTGCCAGAACCACGGGCGCAGGAGCATTCTGCGCAATAACATCTTATGGTGACGGAAAGGCTGCCGGGGATCTCCGAGTTCATAGAGGAAACATTTTTCCAAATGGAAGAAGATGAACTGTCTGATGGAATGATCGTTCCTGTGCCGCCCGCGTCGATGTCGTCACAGGTGACTCGAACGCCCCTTCAGAGGTCGTTGCTAGACGACGTCCCGCACGGTATGCAGAGTCGTAGCGAAGTGATGCGCAGAAAGGGTCGATAATGCTGATGGTAGTACGGGAGGGGCTTCCGATTCTGTCTCGGAGCCAGCTCCCGAACCAGCGAGACCACGTCTTGAGGCCATGCGCAGGGCCGGAACATCAGGGTCGGGCATGGATCTTCTAGTTCGTAGAGAAGCTTCACTCGCTGTCAAGCCACATGAACCGTTTGTCGGATTCTTCAATGAAGGCACCGTTCGCAAGACGCAATGTAAGAAGAAGCTAAAGAGTACAACGAATCTGGTATATCATCGGGAATCTGAGGACGTCAAAAGCGGTTTACCACTGGCACGACAAGACGAATGGGGAAAATGGCGGAAGTTCAACGCCGCCGTGCCTATTGATTCCGTGGAACTGCAGTATCTACTCGACGAAAGATACTTTATGGTACCTACGCACTGGATTGAAATTGACAAGAATGAGCATCTCCGTAGACCTGGTGGACCTCCCGTTGCACCGTAGTGCACGAGTAGATTTGCCGTACGTGGAGTTTCGCAGAGTCGTTGGGTATCCGCGCGGATTCACCAAGGTGCGAATTCGAAGGGTTCAGGTTGAAAGTATCATGGGCTGCCGGTACGAAGACGACGTTCAAGTGTGCCGACATTGCATCTGCGTGCGTCCAGGGGCAGGAACTCGACCGCCTCATGCTGCTCAAGCCACCGCGCGACGGACTCGAAGGAGCGCCGGATGGTGGAGCACTGATCGCGCGTACGCGGGTCTATGGCACGCGTGATGCAGGACGAGGTTTGTGGACGCGTGTGGATGACATACTGAGGGTTGCGGATGATGAGAGTCAGAGAATCATCGATTCGGTATTAGCAGAGTTTGGCACTCGCGAGATCAAGTCGGGCCATTTCCGTCATTGCGGGTTGGAAGTTGCTCAGTAGGAAGATTTCGCGGCGAGTGTCGCGGCCGAGGGCAATATTCAGAAAATATGCGCTGCGTCCTATCGCAGAGACAGCCCCCTGACGAGAAAATACAATGGGTGCGAGACAGCACAGCTTAGATTGGTCGTGGGTGCTTTGTCATGGGTTACACGTCAGTGTAAACCAGAGCTATTGTATCGTGTGAGCAGACTGCAGGCTGCAGTGTGTCACGCTATTGTACTTCATGTCCAAGAAGCCAACCGTGTATCAGACGAAGCAACACAGTCCGCTGACTGCGGGCTAGTACTCAAAGGTGGAGCTGTTAAGTGGAATCCATATATGATAGTTCTTACTGTTACTGGCGCCAGCTGGGCAGGAGAAGAGGACGTAGTCGGGGGTGCAATCGAGCCTCTCAGGTCACAGAGGGCTAGGTTCAATGGGCTCGCAGGGCCTGGATTCATCGAGGGGAACAGTGATCATGTTCACCCTAGTTGTATATCTAGTAGAGTTAGCAAGCGAATATGTACATCTGCATTACAAGCAAAGACCCTGGCTTGTTTATGTGGTGTAGAATCTCGTGTGCGCAGTCGTGCCGCCATCGCAGATGCGCGTGGGGTGCTTGGCGCAGGAAAGAAGCTGCCAACCAACTGGGAAGACAACTCAGCCATGTGTATGGGGCACCTATGGATGACGGATTGCATAAGCCTTGAGGAACATCTCGTAGCACCATGTATGGGTAAGGCAGAAGATAAGCGCTGGAGTATCGATTTGAATAGTTTAAGACAGGGTATTTGGCCGACCGGGACGGGGGACGCAGAGATTTTACATCCACACATATGTTGTGATAAGATCTGGTTGGCCGATACAAGTATTATGATTGTTTTTTGTCTGACGAAGAGTGTGTATACATTTTTCTTTCTTAAGATCTTACGTTCAAGTTCGTATGGCGTGAATCCAGACCTTGAATCGACCTTCAAGAAGGTCAAGCAACAACTGGCGAGGGCCATGATGAATGCTATCCCATCGGGCGAGTGAGTGACTGAGTCCTGGCTGCCTTTGACATGAGTAATCCCAACATGATGGGAATACTCCTTTTACTGCCCCTAGAGGCTCACTGAGACCAGCGGTGCTGCGCGGTCTGCGGGCTAGCTCGTGATAAAATTTTCGCGGGTGCGAGATAGTGCGTGTGTCACGTGTGTATATGCACCGTTCGCTGCCGTTTGACCTCTAGGGGCCCCGTTTTTACCATTGCGCCAAAACGCATCATGATCACAGGTCCAGTCATCCGAAGAGGATTCGGGGGCGGCAGAAAAACGAGGTGATGACTAGGGGGGTGGATCTCATGGCGGGGGCCATGATGTTTCCCCAGATTTCATGGCACCTCTTCTGATTTCACTGCGTCCCTGGCCCCCCCTGGGGCCGCGCAGATGCCGCCGCCGGCCTTGATTTGCGCCCCCCCCCCTTTGGACGCCCACTCCTGGCCGCCCCGGGAAAAAATGAAAAAATAAAAGAGAGGAGTGTGAGGAACGGCAAGCGCTGGACGAGCGGGAGCAGAAACCGAGGAAACACGAACAGGTGAATAGGAAGCGCAGGGGCAGGAGGGGGATGAAAGATGGATGGGGCCATGTTGTGTGTCCAGGGGCTCGTGCGCGCGCCCTTTGCTACTTCTGTTCTTTTCGCCATTCCTTCCCTTTGTTTCTTCCCTCCCTCCTCCTATTCCCCCTTCACTTCCTCGTCCTCCTCGCTCCTCCGCTTCCACCTCCTCTTCCTCTTCTCCTCTTCTCCCCTTCTCCTCTTTCCGTCTTCTCCTCTTCTCCTCCTTTCCTCTTTTCGTCTTCTCCTCTTCTTTTCGTCTCCTCTTCTTCCTCCTCCTCCTTCTCCTCTTCTTCCTCTTCGTGAGGACTTTGCCTTTTCCTGAGTTGGTACCCCGTGCACTTGTCGAACGTCAACAGTTTCGAGGAGCTGCGGTGGCAGGGGGAGGAGGAAGAGGGGTGGCTCTGCGGCTTCTGCTCTTCCTTTCGCCTTCCATTTCTTCTGCTCATCCCTTCGACGACCTCGCCTCTCTCTCCACCCCTCCTTCGCTTTCTCCCTTTCTTCCTCTTTCCTTGTCCTCGTTTCCCCTCCCTCTCTCTGTTGCCCCCTCTCTACAGTTACACAACTGTTCCATGCGAGTACTACTTTCCTCCCTCCCCCGGGTGTGCTTGGAATGTTCCGCTCTTTGGACGTATTGTGTTTTTTTACGTCAGGTTTGAAGTACTGGTCCCAAGAAGCGCTTCGCGGTAAAAGGGTTCCAGTAGATGTAAGAGAGGACCACACCGAAGACCCCTGGATGGCCGTGTTTTGCCGGACACTTCTTTTCTACATTCTTCAGGAGCCGTGTTCTCGTCGCACAGCTGGTTGGCCAGGGTTCCTGGCGACGAATCCACTCAGGTGCACGTGGCCGTGCTTGCGCCCGTGGCCCCTAATTATAGCCGGCCTCCCGTTCCTCGACCCGCCTCTTCATTTCTGCTGCTGTCTGGATCCTGGAAATTGCAGCGCCGTGCGTCTCCTCCCCCTCCTCCTCGCTCCTCCTCGCTCCTCCTCCTCCTCCTCCTCCTCCTCCTCCTCCTCTCCTCCTCCTCCTCCTCATCCTTGTCACCAGCATCTTCTTCACCGTTATCATCGTCGTCGTCAGTATCATCGCCTTCACACTCGTGACGACTATCTCCATTCATCGGCACGACTTCGGTGCGCCCCTCGCGCGTTCCGTGACCCCAAAGGGAGCTCCACCGAAGGCTTCAGCGGCTGCGTCCGCATGTTTCCACCCCGCTCATGTCGGCATTCCCTTCGCACGCTTCGTGGCCCCCAGAGAGCTCCACCAACGGCTCCAGCTTCTGCGTCCGCCTGGCGCCACCCCGTCCATTCCAGCGCACCCCGCACACATTTCGTGGCCCCCAGGGAGCTCCACAGAGGGCTTCAAAGGCTGCGCCCGCATGGCGCTACATCGCTCGTTTCGGTACACCCTCCGCACGGTTCGTGGCCCCCAGGGAGTTCCACCGAGGGCCCGCAGTGGCTGCGTCCGCATGGCGCTACCCCGTCCATCTAGTGACACGTTTCGTGCCCCCCCCCCCCCCAGGGAGCTCCACCGAGGGCCCTTGGCTGCGTCCGCATGGCGCCACTTCGCCCGTTCTGGCGCACCCCTCACATGTTTCCTGGCCCCCACAGGGCTCCATCGGGGGCTTCAGTGGCTGCGTCCGCATGGCGTCGCCCCGCGCATTTTGGCACACCACATCCCTCACGCGAGTCGTGGCCCCCATCCGCATTGCCCGCGGCTCCACCTTTGCCGCGGCGCGTTGCTTGTGAGTAGAGGATCAGCTCTTGCGTCACTCGCAGCTGAATAGGGTCAGGTCCTTCGCCAGGCTACGTTTCTTTGGGGGGGCTTTCTAGGATGTGCTTTTTTTCCAATCCGACCGTGTTCGGTGTTTCAACGTGGTGCTCACACTGGAGCGTTGGCCTCCTTTGAGGATCGGCGCTTTACTCCCGTCGTTCAGAATGCCGCTCTCGCCCCAGCGCTGGCGTGATTTCTGTGTCGGAGTCCTTCCTCGTCGTTGTCGCCCCCCTTCCTTGCCCACCCTCCGCATTCCCATGGTCCCACAGCTCCTCCCGCTCCTGCCACCCCTGCTCCTGCTGTTGCGGCCGTTCCTTGTTCTCCTTCCTCATCCGCCTGCTCATCGTCCAGCTCGTCCTCCTGCTCATCCGCCACCTCGTCCTCCACCATCCCGAATGTACACAGCTCCCTTCTATTCCAGATCTGCCGATTCTACTCCGTCATCTACCCTACCCTACCCTACTCTGCTCTACCCTACCGTATTCTACCCGACACTACCCTACCCTAGTCTGCTCTTCTTTACTCCTATTGTACTCTGCTCTGTTCTGCTCTACTATTCTATCCTTCTTCCTCATCCCCAAGCCTTCTTGGTACACACTCCCATTGCGTCGGCCAGGGGTGTCCGAAAAGTGGGTTGACCCGAAAAGCCCGAAAGGCCCGAGAAGCCCGAAAAGCCTGAAAAGCCAGAAAAGCCCGACAAGCCCGAAATGCCGAAACATCCTCGCAACTCGAACGTCGCCGCTCGAGACATCCTCGCAGCTCTGGCCAGGGTAGTCGGCCAGAGTTGCGAGAATGTCTCGAGCAGCGGCGCCAGAGTTGCGAGGATGTCTCGAGCGGTGGGCTTTTCGAGCTTTTCGAGCTTTTCCGGCTTTTCGGGCTACGCCGGCCAGAGTTGCGAGGATGTCTCGAGGTGCGTCGCCAGAGTTGCGAGGATGTCTCGAGCGGTGGGCTTTTCGGGCTTTTCGGGCTACGCTGGCCAGAGTTGCGAGGATGTTTCGAGGGGTGGGCTTTTCGGGCTTTTCGGGCTTTTCGTTTTTTTTGTTTTTTTCTGGCTTTTCGGGCTACGCTGGCCAGAGTTGCGAGGATGTCTCGAGCGGTGGCTTTTCTGGCTTTTCGGGTTTTTCGGCTTTTTCGGGCTACGCTGGCCAGAGTTGCGATGATGTTTCGAGCGGTGGGCTTTTCGGGCTTTTCGGGCTTTTCAGTTTTTTCTGGCTTTTCTGGCTTTTCGGGCTTCTCGGGCTACGCTGGCTAGAGTTGCGAGAATGTTTCGGCATTTCGGGCTTTTCGGGCTTTTCGGGCTTTTCGTTTTTTGGGGCTTATCGCTCTTTTCGGCCTTGTTGGGTTGCGCTGGCTAGAGTTTCGAGGATGTTTCGAGCGCTGGGCTTTTCGGGCTTTTCGGGCTTTTCCGATTTTTCGGGCTGTTCGGGCTTTTCGGGCTTTTCAGGGTTTTCGGGATTTTCGGGCTTTTCGGCTCAGCTGGATTAGCCCGAAAAAAAGCCCGAAACGCCTGAAAAGCCCGAGTTGCGAGGATCTTTCTAGCGACGGCGCACGAGTTGCAAGGATGTCTCCAGCGGCGGGTTTTTCTGGCCTTTTTGGCTTTTCAGGTCTTTCGGGTCAACTGGGCGCTCATTCGGGTTATTCGGGCTACTCGAGCCCTCGTCGTCGTCGTCGTCGTCGTCGTCGTCGTCGTCGTCGTCCGCTGGCGGCCCCCGAAAGTGCAGCCTATTCAACCCCAGGCCCCTCCCATCCGCTCCCCCACGAGTGGACAAGTTTGGATTGGAAGCGGGAGCCCCTGCTAGGAAAGGTCATCTCATTTATGTCCCGATGCTTCCCTTCTCCCACTTGCAATTTTGGTAGGGATCAGCACTCCGGCGAGTGCTGATACCTCCCAAAAGGGGGTGTTGGGTGAGTGCATAGGCCTCTGTGGGCCTACAACCAGTGGACAATTCTGGATTGGAAGCGGGCGCCCCTGCTTGGAAAGGTCATCACAATGTTGTTTCGACGCTTCTCTCCTCCAACTTGCCGTTCTGATAGGGATCAGCTCTCCGGCGAGTGCTCCGCCCGACCCGACCGTTCGTCAGGGTTTGCCCGCCCGACCCGATCGCCCGTTAGAGTTACATGCGTGTGTTATTTCGAGCACTCGTCTTGCTTATGTCCCGCCCGCTCGACCAGAGTCGCCCGTTCGGATCCACCTGTCCGACCCGACCAGCCCATGACAGTTACGCGTGCGTGTTACTTCGAGCACGCGTCATACTTAAATGTCCGGCCCGCCCGGCTCGCCCGTCCGTTAGGGTCCCATCCGATCCAACCCGCCCGTCAGGATTATACGTTCGTGTTTCTCGAGCATGCGTCATACTTTAACGTCCCGCTTGCGTCGGCTCGTCCGACCCGACCCGCCCGTTAGTGTTACGCGTGCGTCTTTTTAAACATGCGTCATACTTTAATGTCCCGCCCGCCCGACCCGACCTTCCCGATAGGGTTTGCTCGCCCGAACCGATTCGCCCGTTAGCGTGACGCGTGCCCCTCCCATCCGCTCCCCCACGAGTGGACAAGTTTGGATTGGAAGCGGGAGCCCCTGCTACGAAAGGTCATCACATTTATGTCCCGATGCTTCCCTTCTCCCACTTGCATTTTTGGTAGGGATTAGCACTCCGGCGAGTGCTGATACCTCCCAAAACGGGGTGTTGGGTGAGTGCATAGGCCTCTGTGGGCCTACAACCAGTGGACAATTCTGGATTGGAAGCGGGCGCCCCTGCTTGGAAAGGTCATCACAATGTTGTTTCGACGCTTCTCTCCTCCAACTTGCCGTTCTGATAGGGACCGACCGTTCGTCAGGGTTTGCCCGCCCGACCCGATCGCCCGTTAGAGTTACATGCGTGTCTTATTTCGAGCACTCGTCTTGCTTATGTCCCGCCCGCTCGACCAGAGTCGCCCGTTCGGATCCACCTGTCCGACCCGACCAGCCCATGACAGTTACGCGTGCGTGTTACTTCGAGCACGCGTCATACTTGAATGTCCGGCCCGCCCGGCTCGCCCGTCCGTTAGGGTCCCATCCGATCCAACCCGCCCGTCAGGATTATATGTTCGTGTTTCTCGAGCATGCGTCATATTTTAACGTCCCGCTTGCGTCGGCTCGCCCGACCCGACCCGCCCGTTAGTGTTACGCGTGCGTCTTTTTAAACATGCGTCATACTTTAATGTCCCGCCCGCCCGACCCGACCTTCCCGATAGGGTTTGCTCGCCCGAACCGATTCGCCCGTTAGCGTTACGCGTGCCCCTCCCATCCGCTCCCCCACGAGTGGACAAGTTTGGATTGGAAGCGGGAGCCCCTGCTAGGAAAGGTCATCACATTTATGTCCCGATGCTTCCCTTCTCCCACTTGCAATTTTGGTAGGGATCAGCACTCCGGCGAGTGCTGATACCTCCCAAAACGGGGTGTTGGGTGAGTGCATAGGCCTCTGTGGGCCTACAACCAGTGGACAATTCTGGATTGGAAGCGGGCGCCCCTGCTTGGAAAGGTCATCACAATGTTGTTTCGACGCTTCTCTCCTCCAACTTGCCGTTCTGATAGGGATCAGCTCTCCGGCGAGTGCTCCGCCCGACCCGACCGTTCGTCAGGGTTTGCCCGCCCGACCCGATCGCCCGTTAGAGTTACATGCGTGTGTTATTTCGAGCACTCGTCTTGCTTATGTCCCGCCCGCTCGACCAGAGTCGCCCGTTCGGATCCACCTGTCCGACCCGACCAGCCCATGACAGTTACGCGTGCGTGTTACTTCGAGCACGCGTCATACTTGAATGTCCGGCCCGCCCGGCTCGCCCGTCCGTTAGGGTCCCATCCGATCCAACCCGCCCGTCAGGATTATACGTTCGTGTTTCTCGAGCATGCGTCATACTTTAACGTCCCGCTTGCGTCGGCTTGCCCGACCCGACCCGCCCGTTAGTGTTACGCGTGCGTCTTTTTAAACATGCGTCATACTTTAATGTCCCGCCCGCCCGACCCGACCTTCCCGATAGGGTTTGCTCGCCCGAACCGATTCGCCCGTTAGCGTTACGCGTGCCCCTCCCATCCGCTCCCCCACGAGTGGACAAGTTTGGATTGGAAGCGGGAGCCCCTGCTAGGAAAGGTCATCACATTTATGTCCCGATGCTTCCCTTCTCCCACTTGCAATTTTGGTAGGGATCAGCACTCCGGCGAGTGCTGATACCTCCCAAAACGGGGTGTTGGGTGAGTGCATAGGCCTCTGTGGGCCTACAACCAGTGGACAATTCTGGATTGGAAGCGGGCGCCCCTGCTTGGAAAGGTCATCACAATGTTGTTTCGACGCTTCTCTCCTCCAACTTGCCGTTCTGATAGGGATCAGCTCTCCGGCGAGTGCTCCGCCCGACCCGACCGTTCGTCAGGGTTTGCCCGCCCGACCCGATCGCCCGTTAGAGTTACATGCGTGTGTTATTTCGAGCACTCGTCTTGCTTAAGTCCCGCCCGCTCGACCGGAGTCGCCCGTTCGGATCCACCTGTCCGACCCGACCAGCCCATGACAGTTACGCGTGCGTGTTACTTCGAGCACGCGTCATACTTGAATGTCCGGCCCGCCCGGCTCGCCCGTCCGTTAGGGTCCCATCCGATCCATCCCGCCCGTCAGGATTATACGTTCGTGTTTCTCGAGCATGCGTCATACTTTAACGTCCCGCTTGCGTCGGCTCGCCCGACCCGACCCGCCCGTTAGTGTTACGCGTGCGTCTTTTTAAACATGCGTCATACTTTAATGTCCCGCCCGCCCGACCCGACCTTCCCGATAGGGTTTGCTCGCCCGAACCGATTCGCCCGTTAGCGTTACGCGTGCCCCTCCCATCCGCTCCCCCACGAGTGGACAAGTTTGGATTGGAAGCGGGAGCCCCTGCTAGGAAAGGTCATCACATTTATGTCCCGATGCTTCCCTTCTCCCACTTGCAATTTTGGTAGGGATCAGCACTTCGGCGAGTGCTGATACCTCCCAAAACGGAGTGTTGGGTGAGTGCATAGGCCTCTGTGGGCCTACAACGAGTGGACAATTCTGGATCGGAAGCGGGCGCCCCTGCTTGGAAAGGTCATCACAATGTTGTTCCGACGCTTCTCTCCTCCCCCTTGCCGTTCTGATAGGGATCAGCACTCCGGCGAGTGCTCCGCCCGACCCGACCGTTCGTCAGGGTTCGCCCGCCCGACCCGATCGCCCGTTAGAGTTACACGCGTGTGTTATTTGGAGCACTCGTCTTGCTTAAGTCCCGCCCGCTCGACCAGAGTCGCCCGTTCGGATCCACCTGTCTGACCCGACCAGCCCATGACAGTTACGCGTGCATGTTACTTTGAGCACGCGTCATTTTTGAATGTCCGGCCCGCCCGGCTCGCCCGTCCGTTAGGGTCCCATCCGATCCAAACCGCCCGTCAGGATTATACGTTCGTGTTTCTCGAGCATGCATCATACTTTAATGTCCCGCCCGCGTCGGCTCGCCCGACCCGACCCGCCCGTTAGTGTTACGCGTGCGTCTTTTTAAACATGCGTCATACTTTAATGTCCCGCCCGCCCGACCCGACCTTCCCGATAGGGTTTGCTCGCCCGGACCGATTCGCTCGTTAGCGTTACGCGTGCGTATTATTTCGAGCACGCGTCGTACTCTAATGATCCGCCCGCCCGGCCCGACCCGCCCGTGAGGGTCCGCTCGTCCGACCCCCGACCCGACCAGCCCGTCAGGGTTACGCGTGCGTGTTTTGTTGAACATGCGTTGCGTCACACTTGACATTTCCGCCCGCCCGACCCGACCCGCCCGATTAGGTCCGCCCGCCCGACCCGATCCGCCCGTTAAGGTTACGCGTGCGTGTTACTTAGAACACGCATAATAATTTAATGTTCCGACCGCCCTGCTCGCCCGTTAATGTCCACATCCGAGCCGACTCGCCCGTTGCGGTTACGTGCGCATGTTTTCTAAACATGCACCATATTTTAACGTCCCGCCCGCCCGACCCGACCCGCCCGTTAGGGTCCGCCCGCCCGTTCCGATCCGCCCGTTAAGGTTACGCGTGCGTGTTACGTCGAACACGCGTCATACTTTAATGTTCCGACCGCCCGACCCGCTCGCCCGTGAAGGTTCGCATCCCGTCCGATGCGCCCGTCAAGGTCACGCGTGCGTGTTTTCTGAACATGCGTTAAACTTTAGTGTCCCGCCCGTCCGACCCGACCCGCCCGTTAGTCTCCGCTCGTCCGAACCGGTTCGCCCATTAGCGTTGCGCGTGCTTATTACTTCGAGCACGCGTCATACTTTAATGATCCGCCCGCCGTTCAGGTCCGCATCCGATCCGACTCGCCCGTCAGGGTTACGTATGCGTTTCATTTTTCGAGCATGCGTCATACTTGAATGTTCCGCACGCCCGACCCGACCCGCCCATTAGTCTCCGCCCGCGCCCGTCAAGGTTACGCGTGCGTGTTTCATTCGAGCTCGCGTCATACTTTAGTGTCCCGCCTGCCCTGCACGCTCGCCTGTTAAGGTCCGCATCCGATCCGACCTGCTCGTCAGGGTTGCGCGTGCGTGTTCTTTTTCGAGCATGCGTCATACTTCACTGTCCCGCACGCCCGACCCGACTCGCCCGTTAGGGTACACCTGCCCGATCCGATCCGGCACCCTAGCGGATGTCTCGAGCGGCGGCGCTCGAGTTGCGAGCATGTTTCGAGCGGCAAGCGCTCTCGAGCTATTCAACCGATTCGGGCTTTTCGGACTTTTCGGGCTTTTCGGGCTTTTCTGTCCTTCGGGTTTTTCGGGTCAACCCGGGCTTTTCGGGATTTTCTGGTGACCTGGGCGCCCATTCGGGCTGTTTGGGCTACTCGGGCTACCCTGGCCAGAGCTGCGAGGATGTCTCGAGCGGCGACTTTCGAGTTGCGCGGATGTTTCGGCATTTCGGGCTTTTCGGGCTTTTCGGGTCAACCCGGGACTTTTCCTGGCTTTTCGGGCTTTTCTGGTGACCCAGGCGCCCATTCGGGCTGTTTGGGCTACTCGGGCTACCCTGGCCAGAGCTGCGAGGATGTCTCGAGCGGCCACGTTCGAGTTGCGAGGATGTTTCGGCATTTCGGGCATTTCGGGCTTTTCGGGCTGATCGGGTCAACCCGGGGCTTTCTGGCTTTTCGGGCTTTTCGGGTCAACCCAGTTAGGGACACCCCTGGCCGACGCCACTCTGCCACCTAGCCAGTTGAAAACCGCCAAATCCAGGGCCCCCCATCTTTACTAGTAAAACATGTCGCAAAGTCGGCGAATTTCGTTTGTGAACATGGACATGGTGACGACCATGTGGCAAATGCGTGGCAGCAATGGGATGGGGCGCGCATTCCGCGCGAAAGGCCGAAATGTCGCTCTCGCCTCTGCGCTGCGCTCATGTTTCTCGAGAGTTGAGCTGCCGCTGGAGCGCGGCGCACATTTTTCGCTCGCCACTTCGTCGACGCGCGAGTGGGCGAACATGTAGCACTCGCCTCGGCACCGCGCAGATTTCGTTTGAAAATGGCGCTCCCGCTTCGGGGCATCGAATTTTTGCACTCGTCAATGTTTTTGGGCCCCGCGCGAGTGGAGGACTTGTCGCCCTCGCTCAGGCTCCGTGCGCCGTTCGCTCGGATGTGGTGTTTTCGCGCTGGCGCGGCGCATGGTTCGTTCGCGGCGGGTACGAGAGCAGTAGCGGACGCGGCGCCGCGCGAGAGCGGGCGAAGTGCCAACCTCGCCCAAGCGCCGCGCACCACTCTGCGAGCGAAGCTGGCGATGCTGTGCCAGCGCGGCGCATGCTTCGTTTCCGCCGCGCCCATCGGAAGTTCTGCCGCCCCCGCATTCGCGCGGCCCGCGTTTTTTTTTTTTTTTTTTTTTTTTTTTTTTTTTTTGTTGTTCCTTTTTTTTTTTTTTTTTTTTTTTTTTGCCGAGGCGTTCACACAGATGGATAACATATATTGGACTGATATAGTTGGCCCAAGGGAAAAGGAATCCAGAGGCTGCGCCATTCCGCATGGTAGCGGAACCTGATTGTGCCCGCGGCCAGGCTCCAGCGTTCTCGCGCGTAGATGTCCTCACTGCAAAATGTGTTGGTTCGCGTCGTGGCGATGGAAGGCGTTGTTGTCCAGCAGAGAGAGAGAGAGAGAGAGAGAGAGAGTTGCAGTTGCAGGAGGCACGAGCAGCAGCGACAGGAGTCCACCAAGGAGCTCAAGAAGATCACCAGAGAGCGCCTAGTAGGGAGTCACTCGTAGACACGAAGCTGCTCGGCAAGCCAGACAAGTTCTCAGGGGAGTTAGATGAGAATGCGAAGTATCGAGGTGGAGTAACGTGGGAGAATTGGAGCTTTGTCCTGTCGGCCTGTTGCATGGCGGTGGGCCCGCATATGGCAGAGTTGATGCGTGATGCGGCGAAGGCAAATGCTGAGCCGATCGAACACGGAGATTTTTGATGAGGACGCCCAGGGAGTGAATACGAACTTGTACTACATATTAGTCCTGACCTGCAAGGACAAGGCGCAGGGCATAGTGAAGAGTGTCGCAGCTGGAGAGGGACTGGAAGCATGGATATTGTTGTGTGTTGAGTTCGAGCCGAAGGTTCCCTCCAGGTTCTCAGGCATGCTGGATGCGATATTATACCCGATGATGCAGGAGCATGTCCCGATCAAAGGCATCGTTTCCTGGGAGACTATGGTGCAGGGGTATGAGGAGCAAACGGGAGAGAAGGTGATGGAGTCGATCAAGAAGTCAGTGATCAGCACCCGCCTAGTACCGCAGAAGCTGAGAGCACCTGATGTTGAATGCGACCAGGTTTACTACGTGCGCGTTGGTGAGAGCAGAGGTGCTGAACTACCTGAGATCAAAACAGGCGGCGCTGGCACTCAGCGGGCCTGCGCCGATGAAGGCAAAGACAACAGTGGTGATGGTTATGACCAGAGAGGCGCCCCGCAGTGCAAGTATTGCTTGAAGAAGGGTCACGCGCGCAAGGAGTGCAGGAAGGCAACGCAGGACATTGGGGATGGTAAGATCAACAAAGACGGGATCCGAAGGATTAGTAAAAGCAACGGCAAAGGCGAGGGCAATAATGATAAGACGAAGGCGCCGACGCCCAAGCCCACGGACAAGGATGCTAGTTATTGGGGTCCAGACTACGACGCCGAAGAGGGCTGCGTCTTCATGGTTGAGACTAGCGAGGACGAGGAGTTTGATCACAATGAGAAGTTAGATCACAATGGGGAGACGGAGAAGGAGCCCAATTACGACGAGCACGAGAATGACGAGAGCGTTCTGATTCCGATAAATGAGTTTTACCAGGAGGACGGTGGGAATATCGAGATTATGGTCGATTCATGCGCGGCGAGAAGTGTATGCCCACCGGGTGTTGCACCGCAGATCCCGCGTGCAGATTCAGAATCGCCACCACTACGACATTCGGATGGTGCCCAGATCTATGGCGGTGGATGCAAGACGGTACGTATGGAAGCATCTGGCACCAAGCAGCCGGTGCGAGGTCAGTTCGACGTCCGAGACGTACACAAGGCGATCATAGCAGTCAGCGACCTGGCGTAGGGGTCACAGGGCGTGTGGCTCGATGACGATGGAGGCGCAGTGCTTGACCCCACGATGCGCAATCATATCAATGAGCTGATAAAGAAGGAAGGTAGCAAGTCGCTCAAGCTCTCGGAGAGGCGTGGCATCTACAGCTTCGATGTGGGCGCGCGTTCGCTCTGCCCACTCCCAGTGGCAGAAGATCAGGTGCCGGAGCCCCTGGGGCCGCTGGAGAGCGAGGAGGCGCAGCTGCCCAGGAGGAGGAAGGAAAGGTGCAAGCGGGCAGCGGGGGAGATCGCCACCCACGAGAGGACTCATATGCCATTTCGTGACTGGTGTGAGTGGTGTCTTTGGGGCCGAGGTAAGTGGGATGGTCGAATGAAGGCTAATCCCGACGAAGCGCCGACGATGTCTGTGAGCAGCCTGTACTACTGCTTCGTGAACGCCGAGACGGGGGCGGACATGGTCGCGACCTTGGTTATGGTGCAGAAGCCAGAGGATTGCGCAGCGGCGATCGTGGTGATTCACAAGGGGCCCAGCGAGTACGTCAATTCAGCTGAGGGTTTTTAGATTGACGTCTGGGGCTCAGCGGATATCATGCTGAAGGGCGACCAGGAGGCATCGCTACAGGCAGTGATCACGGCGATGAAGAACAGGAGGAAGCGCCGCGCACAAGTGGAGAAGGCACCGAAGGGGTCACATCAGGGCAACGGGGCGATCGAGAACGCAGTCGAGAGAGTGGAGTCGCTGTTACGGACGCTGCGCAGCGAACTGGAGGCGAACCTGGGCTTGAAGATCGAACCGAACAGTTTGATCATGCCGTGGCTGGTCAGACACGTGGGTTACTTGCTCACAAGGTTCGTGATCAAGACTGACGGCAGGACAGCTGGGGAGCGACTGGGGCGTGCCGAGTTCGAATCGGAGTTGGGGGGGATAGGCGAGACGATCGACTACAAGATCCAGGCTATGGGCTATTCCAAGCTGGGGCCGAGATGGGGTGGAGGTATCTTCTTGGGTAGACGCGGCGAGAGTGGCGAGATCGTCGTGGGAAAGGCGCGAGGCATCGAGCACGCCAGGACTATGAAGTTAAGAGGCAAGGATGATCGATACAACGAGGAGGTGTACGACGCGTTTATAAGAGTTCTGTGGGGCCCAAGAGGCTTGGATGTAAAGGGTCAGAACGAGGTGGTTCGACGGAGGAGGTGCATCGCGAAAGCGCTGATTGAGGGGCATGGGCCTGCAGACGGGCTTGCAGCGTGCGAGGGGAACTCATCAATGCACAACGCGAGGTGCAGGACTAGGTTTGCGAAGATCTTCGACTAGGCGGAACCTGCAACAGAGAGTGCGATTCCAGCGCAGCCCACGCAGCCCGCGGGAGATGCAGCGCCAGTTCAAGCTGAGCAGCCACCCGTGGAGGCCCAAGTTCAAGAAACAAGACTGGAGACAGCAGAGTCACGAGCTCCCGGTACTCCTGTGGGTCACCGCTGGGGCGGAGTGCAGGATCAAGACGCGGAGATAAAAGGTGACGCGATCGTGGCAGGCGGGGATGTAGCACCTGCGACGCCAAGGCTGGATGGGGCCCATGGAGATAGGCATCATCATGTCGATCACGAGAGAAGAGTACCGACACGTTTGCGAGGAGACCGAGCCGAGAGTTAATTGCGAGAAGCTGGTTGGAGATGGAGTTTACAGGGGCGCATTTGCGGGAGAAGAGTTGCTTGAGGAGCTGGTGGTCAACGGAAGGGCGAAGGAGATGGAGAGCATGGAAGAGTTCGAGGTTTTCAAATGGGTACCGTTCGAGGATTTGATGGAGCCGTTCGACACCAAGTGGATCGACCGCAAGAAGTACGACTTACAAACGGGTGAGTGGATCGTGAGGAGCAGTTGCGTTCACAGAAGGTACAGCGACGGAGCCGACTTCACGAATTTCGCAGGGGCACCCGCACTATGGGCAGTCAAGTTGGTTATATCACGGGCAGCTTCTTTGAGGTCTACTGACGCACGTTATCAGAAGTTCGGGCTCTAAGACATATCAGTCGTGTTTTTCGCGCGTCGCTGAATGGGCCTCAGTACTGCTGGCCGCCGCCAGAGCAACGGTGGCCAGGTATGCTGTGGAAGTTGACGAAGGCCATGTATGGGGCGCCAGAAGCATCGATGTTATTTCAAGGAGAAGTCCGAGACAACTTCAAGCATCACGGGTATGAGGGGTTAAAGACGGTGTGTTGCTTGTGTTACCACCCTGGGAAGGACTCTCTATGCGCTGGACATGGAAACGGTTTTCTGGTGGAGGCCTACGGTGAGGAACTGGATGAGTTCGATGAGCTGATGGCGAGCAGCTTCAAGGTCAAGCCACAACCTCGAGTGGGGCCAGGCGGAGCAGCGGAAGGTGCGTTTCTCAACGGGGCTCTGCTCTGGGCCGAGGAGGGCTTCGGCACTTTGCCCGACCCGAAGCTGATCCAGAATATGGTGGAGTTGCACGACTTAAAGCAGGCGAAGCTGGCGGAGACACCGAGTTCAAAACGCGCTGCGAAGGGCGCCCGGGAGGCTGCAGACCCAGTTGGACGGCAGAGCGCTATGATATATCGCAGTTGTGGAGGCATTGCTTAGTGCATGGCAGGAGACCGGTGGGATATCCAAGAAGCTGTTCGAGAGCAGCGTTGTTCCTATAACGGCCCGAGGGTGAAGCACCTCCTGAAGCAGAAGAGGCTGGTGCGGTACTTGAAGGGGGCAGTGGACATAGTGATTTTATACCCATGCCAAGAGGCCACGTCCAAGGTGACGGTGTCGACCGTCGCGGACTGGGCAGGACTGGAGGCGACATGCAAGAGTATTTCATCAGGAGGTCCTTGATTGGGCATTCACCTTCTGGGAAGTTGGGTTCTGTCTCAGGCGACGGTGGCGTCATCGAGTGGAGAATCGGAGTTCTATGCGATGGATTCAGGCACGGCCAGGGACTTCACATCGAGCGCGCGCTGCGAGAGATGGCGCAGATGAGGAGCGAACAGATTCAGATAACCCTTGTTTTACAGACGGATTCGGCAGCAGCGGAAGGTATGGTTCACAGACGCAGAATTGGACGTGTCAGGCATCTACAGACGAGGCGGATACGGCATCGAGATCTGGTACGCAACGGAGAGATGGAGGTTGAGACGGTAAACGCGAAGGAGCAGGTTGCGGACATCGGGACCAGGCCGATGGACAAGGATACGCTCAGGAGGCATATGAAGTCGCTCGGGCGGATCTCAATCACCACCGCGAGCTTCAAGAGTCCCGAAGTGCTGGTGAAGGTGTTGGTCGCTATGGCGAGCATCCCAGTTACAGGTGCCACGGTCGACATCAACGTGAGCATGGCGAACGAGTTCAGTTGGTGGGGCTGTTTATCGCACCTGCTGGTAATGATGGTTGCAGTGGCCGTGAGCTATTATGTGTTTGTGGTGAAGGTAAAGACAGAGGGAGTTCTGGAGGAGACGCGGGCTACGCCGTTTCGACCAATACAAGACGAAACGCAATATTCGCTAGGACCACCGTCGAAGAAACGAGGCCGTGACGTTTCGCCCGAGTCGGGGGTGCACGCGAAGAAGAAGATGAGGTCCGTGATTGTGCAGGGACCTGTGACGTACACGAGCAGGAGTAAGGACCACAGATATGCTGATGGTCGATACACCCCCGTGTCATCACAAGACTGGGGAGCCTGGAGTTGGAGTTAGATATGGTGCACATGCCCTGGATGATCTGTATGCGATATCATTTTTGTTGAGCAAGGCTGGCTTGTTCAGATGCTTTACGATTGATATTGGTCACCTCCCGATGTCGTAGCGCGCAACATGATAACGCTTCAAGGCCTAATGTTTACGTTGAAGATTGGTTTCTTGTACCATGGTTATTTCTTTTGCATGGTCGAGACTGATGAGTTTCGACACGTACCGTGTAATTTAACTGGTGAGGCTGACGTGCCCGCCAGCGTGCCCAGCGGCCTCGAGGAGGGCTGCAGGATATCCCCCATATGGAGAGCATATATTTGATTGATATATTTGGCTCAAGGGAAAAGGAATCCAGAGGCTCCGCCATTTCGCATTTTTTCCACATCCTGAATGGGTTCTTGTTTTCCCAGAACATCCTCTCCGTCTCCCTCCCGCCTCCCGCCCCACCTCTCCAGGGAGGCCCCGCCTGAGCGAGGAGGGTACCGGAAACCCATACCATTTACTAGGTTTCGTGCCCCTCCCGCCCCTCCAGGGGGGCCACGCCTGAGCGAGGAGGGTATTGGAAACCCGTACTATTTACATGGTTTCGTGCCCTTCCCTCCCCTCCAGGGAGGCCCCGTCTGAGCGAGGAAGGTATCGCAAACCCATACTATTTACATGGTTTCGTGCTCTTCCCACCCCTCCAGAGAAGCCCCGCCTGAGCGAGGATGGTATCGGAATCCAGTATTATTTACATGGTTTCGTGCCCTTCCCAACCCTCCAGGGAGGCCCCGTCTGAGCGAGGAGGGTATCGGAAACCCATGATATTGACATGGTTATGTGCCCCTCCCACCCCTCCAGGGAGGCCCCGCCTGAGCGAGGAGGGTGTCGGAAACCAATACTATTTACATGGCTTCCGTGCCTCTCCCACCCCTCCAGGGAGGCCCCGCCTGTCTAGGAGGGTATCGGAAACCTATGATATTTATATGGTTTCGTGCCCTTCCCACCCCTCCAGAGAAGCCCCGCCTGAGCGAGGAGGGTACCGGAAACCCTTACTATTTACATGGTTTCGTGCCCCTCCCACCCCTCCAGGGAGGCCCCGCCTGAGCGAGGAGGGTATCGGAAACCCATGATATTTACATGGTTTCGTGATCCTCCCACCCCTCCAGAGAAGCCCCGCCATGAGCCCCGAGCGAGGAGGGTATCGGAAACCATACTATTTACATGGTTTCGTGCCCCTCCCACCCCTCCAGGGAGGCCCCGCCTGAGCGAGGAGGGTATCGGAAACCATACTATTTACATGGTTTCGTGCCCCTCCCACCCCTCCAGGGAGGCCCCGCCTGAGCGAGGAGGGTATCGGAATACCATACTATTTACATGGTTTCGTGCCCCTCCCACCCCTCCAGGGAGGCCCCGCCTGAGCGAGGAGGGTATCGGAATACCATACTATTTACATGGTTTCGTGCCCCTCCCACCCCTCCAGGGAGGCCCCGCCTGAGCGAGGAGGGTATCGGAAACCATACTATTTACATGGTTTCGTGCCCCTCCCACCCCTCCAGGGAGGCCCCGCCTGAGCGAGGAGGGTATCGGAAACCCATACTATTTACATGGTTTCGTGCCCCTCCCACTCACATGGGTGAGGAGGAGGGGAGAACATTACCTATCCATCTCACGTCCTGCTGCTCCCACTGAGGATGGTGAGGGGGAGGGGGAGTTCTGCGATGAGGAAGGCTTCATCATGATGATGGTGATGGCGATGTTTATGCTGCTGTTCACGATGACGATGACGATGACGATACCCTCCCCCTTCCAGCGGGGCCCCGCCAGAGCGAGGAGGGTATCAAGAAACCGTACTATTTACAAGGCTTCGTTTCCTGAGCACCTGTCCTCCCTCCTCCTTTTTTTCGTCTGCCCTTTCGTGCGTACTTACTCGTTCGATGAGCTTCTCTTTCGTGTTGATGTTGTCGTACCCCATGGGTCCCACGAAACCGTTAATATCTTTATGTGGGGAACGCCGTTCACATTTTTTTGCCAAGTCGTCGGGAGCAGAGCCGCGCGCGAGCGCCTTCCGTTTGCCAGGTGGGAGCACTCTGTAATCCCATCACCAAATCGTGCAAATCGTGCCACATTTGACTCTTTCTGCTGTGAGAGGGTGGGACCGCGGGGCCCTCTGAATCGTTCGACCTGGCTAAGCTGATGCTGCTCGATTCATGTCTTCCCTGCTCAATTACGTTTGACTCCTACTCTACGCGATTCGACTCAGTTAGTTTCGCATCTCCACCATTATGTATGCTCGGCTCTACTCTGCTCTACTCTACCCCGCTCTATCCTGTTATATTCGACCATCCCACATGCCCTACCAGGCGAGCTGGCTTGATCAGGCATGTGGGGAACATGCGTGGACTAAGGGGTTTGGGAAGTCGTCATACTTCAAGATGGGGAGGATAGAGGTGAGCCAAATGAGGAGAAAGAGGAGGAGGAGGAGGAGGAGGAGGAGGAGGAGGAGGAGGAGGACGAGGACGAGGACGAGGACGAGGAGGAGGAGGAGGAGGACAGGAGGAGGAGGGAGGAGGAGGAGGAGGATGAGGAGGAGGAGGAGGAGGAGTTGAAGGAGGAGGAGGAGGAGGAGGAGGAGGAGAAGGGGGGGGCAGGAGGGAGGAGGGAGGAGAGAGGAGGAGGATTGGGCGGAGGAGGAAGAGGAAGAGGAAGAGGAAGACGCCGAACAGGAAGGCCAGAGGCATCTTGGATGCTTCTCGGAGTCCCTTCGGAGGATATCTCTGGAGAGCTTCGTGTAGGCTTGTTGGAGCGTCTTGAGGGCCTCTTGGCGGCCCCGGTGGCCTCTTGAAGCGTCTTGGATGCCTCGGGGGGGCCTCTTGGGGCCTCTTGGAGGTCTCTTGGGAGCCTCTTCGGGGGATTCTGGGGGGCATCTTGGAGCCTCCTTGGCGCCTCTTGGGGCCCTCTTGGGGCACTCGGGAGTCTCGGGGGCCATCTTGGGGCCATCTTGGAAGTGATCGATCAAAGACGGAAGGGTAATTACTTTCGTTCCCTTCCCAGGAGGCCAACATTGGCCCAAAACCTTAGAGTCAAATCAATGATTTGCGACCCTCCGCCGGCTTTTCCTTGTTGCCTCCCCCCCCCTCCCCTCGTCGCCGCCCGCGCTTGTCCCCCCTTCTGCTCCTCCTCGCCGCGTTTGGCGGTGCCTTTCCTAGGGCTCTGTGCTGCCCG
>CAUYUJ010021340.1:42500-115000 GCA_963575745.1 Prorocentrum cordatum
CTGGGGCCTTCGGTGGAGCTCCCTATGGGGCCACGAAAGCGTGTGAGGGGTGTGCCAGAATGGGGGGTGGAACCGCATGCGGGCGCAGCCACTGGGGCCTTCGGTGGAGCTCCCTATGGGGCCACGAAACGTGTGAGGGGTGTGCCAGAATGGGGGGTGGAACCGCATGCGGGCGCAGCCACTGGGGCCTTCGGTGGAGCTCCCTATGGGGCCACGAAACGTGTGAGGGGTGTGCCAGAATGGGGGGTGGAACCGCATGCGGGCGCAGCCACTGGGGCCTTCGGTGGAGCTCCCTATGGGGCCACGAAACGTGTGAGGGGTGTGCCAGAATGGGGGGTGGAACCGCATGCGGGCGCAGCCACTGGGGCCTTCGGTGGAGCTCCCTATGGGGCCACGAAACGTGTGAGGGGTGCCAGAATGGGGGGTGGAACCGCATGCGGGCGCAGCCACTGGGGCCTTCGGTGGAACGAAACGTGTGAGGGGTGTGCATGGGGGGTGGAACCGCATGCGGGCGCAGCCACTGGGGCCTTCGGTGGAGCTCCCTATGGGGCCACGAAACGTGTGAGGGTGTGCCAGAATGGGGGGTGGAACCGCATGCGGGCGCAGCCACTGGGGCCTTCGGTGGAGCTCCCTATGGGGCCACGAAACGTGTGAGGGGTGTGCCAGAAGGGGGGGTGGAACCGCATGCGGGCGCAGCCACTGGGGCCTTCGGTGGAGCTCCCTATGGGGCCACGAAACGTGTGAGGGGTGTGCCAGAATGGGGGGTGGAACCGCATGCGGGCGCAGCCACTGGGGCCTTCGGTGGAGCTCCCTATGGGGCCACGAAACGTGTGAGGGGTGTGCCAGAATGGGGGGTGGAACCGCATGCGGGCGCAGCCACTGGGGCCTTCGGTGGAGCTCCCTATGGGGCCACGAAACGTGTGAGGGGTGTGCAGAATGGGGGGTGGAACCGCATGCGGGCGCAGCCACTGGGGCCTTCGGTGGAGCTCCCTATGGGGCCACGAAGCGTGTGAGGCCACGAAACCGTGCGGTGAGGGGTGTGAGGGGTGTGCCAGAATGGGGGGTGGAACCGCATGCGGGCGCAGCCACTGGGGCCTTCGGTGGAGCTCCCTATGGGGCCACGAAACGTGTGAGGGGTGTGCCAGAATGGGGGGTGGAACCGCATGCGGGCGCAGCCACTGGGGCCTTCGGTGGAGCTCCCTATGGGGCCACGAAACGTGTGAGGGGTGTGCCAGAATGGGGGGTGGAACCGCATGCGGGCGCAGCCACTGGGGCCTTCGGTGGAGCTCCCTATGGGGCCACGAAACGTGTGAGGGGTGTGCCAGAATGGGGGTGGAACCGCATGCGGGCGCAGCCACTGGGGCCTTCGGTGGAGCTCCCTATGGGGCCACGAAACGTGTGAGGGGTGTGCCAGAATGGGGGGTGGAACCGCATGCGGGCGCAGCCACTGGGGCCTTCGGTGGAGCTCCCTATGGGGCCACGAAACGTGTGAGGGGTGTGCCAGAATGGGGGATGGAACCGCATGCGGGCGCAGCCACTGGGGCCTTCGGTGGAGCTCCCTATGGGGCCACGAAACGTGTGAGGGGTGCGCCAGAATGGGTGTGGGAGGGGGAGGAGGGTGGAGGAGGAAGGAGGAGGAGGAGGAGGAGGAAGGAACGCCGGGCGACGCCTCTTCAAAACGAGGACCCACCACCACAGGATGGTTGGGACAAACGGGAAGGCACAAATCATGTATTTTCCGAGTGTGTTCAAAGGAGTTTGGCTTCTTGGGGGGCCCCGAGGGGGCCCCGAAAGCACTGGGAATCGTCTTGTGGCCCTCCTCAGGCCTTTGGGAGGTATGTCGGAAGTTATCTTGAACCATCTTCGGTTATATTGAGCCGCCTTGGCCATCTTGGAGCATCGGAGGCCCTCCTAAAGCCATCTCGGGCGAAACAAGACCCTCTGACATACCGCACCCTCGCAACACAACATCTCAGGGAGGGAGGGGAAGGGTACCCCTTCCCAATGGGAAGAGGGCTTTTGGAAGAGGAAACACATAAACATTATTATAGCACCTTCGCCCAAAGAGCTGGTGGGACTCCACTCTTCTCAAATCTTGGCTCAACTACTCTTCTGTGGGCTATTCTACTCTTAGTTGATTCTGTTATATTCAATTTTGCTTTATTTAGTTCCTACTGTGCCATCTACACCATTCTATTTTTACTTCCCAACCATCTTGTGGTGTTGGGTCCTCGTTTTGAAGAGACAGCGCCCGCGTCCCACCTGCTTCCTTCTCCTCCTCCCCCTCCTCCTCCCTCTCCTCCCTCTTCCCCCTTCTTGCCTCTGCTCTCGGCACACCTCTCACACGTTTCGTGGCCCCATAGGGAGCTCCACCGAAGGCCCCAGTGGTTGCTCTCGCATGCTCGTCCCCCCACCCAGGGGCAGCGTTTCGTGGCCCCATAGGGAGCTCCACCGAAGGCCCCAGTAGCTGCTCTCGCATGCCCGTTCCTCCACCCAGGGCTGCGTTTCGTGGCCCCGTAGGGAGCTCCACCGAAGGCCCCAGTGGCTGCGCCCGCATGCGGTTCCCTTACCCAGGGCAGCGTTTCGTGGCCCCATGGGGAGCTCCACCGAAGGCGCCAGTGACTGCTCTCGCATTCGGTCCCCCTACCCAGGGCAGCGTTTCGTGGCCCCATAGGGAGCTCCACCGAAGGCCCCAGTGGCTGCTCTCGCATGCGGCCCCCCCAGGCAGGGTAGCGTTTCGTGGCCCCATATGGAGCTCCACCGAAGGCCCCAGTGGCTGCTCTCGCATGCGGTTCCCCCACCCAGGGCAGCGTTTCGTGGCCCCATGGGGGCTCCACCGAAGGCCCCAGTGGCTGCTCTCGCATTCGGTCCCCCTACCCAGGGCAGCGTTTCGTGGCCCCATAGGGAGCTCCACCGAAGGCCCCAGGGCTGCTCTCGCATGCGGCCCCCCCAGGGTAGCGTTTCGTGCCCCATGGAGCCCACCGAAGGCCCCAGTGGCTGCTCTCGCATGCGGTTCCCCCACCCAGGGCAGCGTTTCGTGGCCCCATGGGGAGCTCCACCGAAGGCCCCAGTGGCTGCTCTCGCATGCGGTCCCCCCGCCCAAGGCAGCGTTTCGTGGCCCCATAGGGGGCTCCACCGAAGGCCCCAGTGGCTGCTCTCGCATGCGGTTCTCTACCCAGGGCAGCGTTTCGTGGCCCCATAGGGAGCTCCACCGAAGGCCCCAGTGGCTGCTCTCGCATGCGGCCCCCCCTACCGAGGGCAACGTTTCGTGGCCATAGGGAGCTCCACCGAAGGCCCCAGTGGCTGCTCTCGCATGCGGTTCCCCCACCCAGGGCAGCGTTTCGTGGCCCCATAGGGAGCTCCACCGAAGGCCCCAGTGGTTGCTCTCGCATGCGGCTCCCCCACCGACGGGCAGCGTTTCGTGGCCCCATAGGGAGCTCCACCGAAGGCCCCAGTGGCTGCTCTCGCATGCGGTTTCCCCCACCCAGGGCAGCGTTTCGTGGCCCCATAGGGAGCTCCACCGAAGGCCCCAGTGGTTGCTCTCGCATTCGGTCCCCCCACCCAGGGCACCGTTTCGTGGCCCCATAGGGAGCTCCACCGAAGGCCCCAGTGGCTGCTCTCGCATGCGGTTCCCTTACCCAGGACAGCGTTTCGTGGTCCCATAGGGAGCTCCACCGAAGGCCCCAGTGGCTGCTCTCGCATGCCCGTTCCCCCGCCCAGGGCAGCGTTTCGTGGCCCCATAGGGAGCTCCACCGAAGGCCCCGGTGACTGCTCTCGCAGGCGGTTCCCCCACACACGGCAGCGTTTCGTGGCCCCATAGGGAGCTCCACCGAAGGCCACAGTGGCGCAGTTCGCATGCGGTTTCCGTACCCAGGGCAGCGTTTCGTGGCCCCATAGGGAGCTCCACCGAAGGCGCCAGTGGCTGCTCTCGCATGCGGTTCCCCAGCCCAGGGCAGCGTTTCGTGGCCCCATAGGGAGCTCCACCGAAGGCCCCAGTGGCGCAGTTCGCACGCGGTTCCCCCACACACGGCAGCGCTTCGTGGCCCCATGGGGAGCTCCACCGAAGGCCCGTGGCGCAGTTCGCGTGCGGTTCCCCCACCCAGGGCAGCGTTTCGTGGCCCCATAGGGAGCTCCACCGAAGGCCCCAGTGGCGCAGTTCGCATGCGGTTCCCCCGCCCAGGGCAGCGTTTCGTGGCCCCATGGGGAGGTCCACCGAAGGCCCGCCCCAGTGGCGCAGTTCGCACGCGGTTCCCCCACCCAAGGCAGCGTTTCGTGGCCCCATAGGGAGCCCCACCGATAGCGGCACACACACGGCGTTACGAACAATTGCTTATGGTTGGGTCCTTCGCCAGGATAATTTTTCCCAACCATCCTGTGGTGTTGGGTCCTCGTTTTGAATAGACAGCGCCCCGCGTCTCCTCCTTCCTTCCTTCCTCCTCCCCCTCCTCCTTTTCCGTCCTCCCTCCACCCTCCTCCCCCTCCCTCTCCTTGCCTTTTCTTTCGGCACGCCTCTCACACGTTTCGTAGCCCCATAGGGAGCTTCACCGAAGGTCCCAGTGGCACAGCCCGCATGCGGTTCCCTCACCCAGGGCAGCGTTTCGTGGCCCCATAGGGAGCCCCACCGAAGGCCCCAGTGGCTGCTTTCGCATGCGGTTCCCGTACCCAGGGCAGCGTTTCGTGGCCCCATAGTGAGCCCCACCGAAGGCTCCAGTGGCTGCTCTGGCATGCGGATCCCCCACCCAGGACAGCGTTTCGTGGCCCCACAGGGAGCCCCACCGAAGGCCCCAGTGGCTGCTGTCGCATGCGGTTCCCCCACCCAGGGCAGCGTTTCGTGGCCCCATAGGGAGCCCCACCGAAGGCCCCATGCGGTTCCCCCACCCCGGGCAGCGTTTCGTGGCCCCATGGGGAGCGCCACCGAAGGCGCCAGTGGCTGCTCTCGCATGCGGTTCCCGTACCCAGGGCAGCGTTTCGTGGCCCCATAGGGAGCCCCACCGAAGGCCCCAGTGGTGGTGCCCGCATGCGGTTCCCTTACCCAGGACAGCGTTTCGTGGCCCCATGGGGAGCTCCACCGAAGGCGCCAGTGGCTGCTCTCGCATGCGGTTCCCCCACCCAGGGCAGCGTTTCGTGGCCCCATGGGGAGCTCCACCGAAGGCCCCAGTGGGGGTGCCCGTAGGCGGATCCCCCACCCAGGGCAGCGTTTCGTGGCCCCATAGGGAGCCCCGCCGAAGGCCCCAGTGGGGGTGCCCGCATGCTCTCCCCCACCCCGGGCAGCGTTTCGTGGCCCCATGGGGAGCTCCACCGAAGGCCCCAGTGGCTGCATTCGCATGCGTCTCCCCGCCCAGGACACCTTTTCGTGGCCCCATAGGGACCCCCCCGAACGCGTTGCTCACACAGACGGTACTCACAACTGCATATGGTTGGGTCCTTTGACAGGCTAATTTTCTACTCTACCCTACCCTTTCGTTTCCTACCTTACCCTACCCTACTGTACTCTGCTCTACTGTACTCTGCTCCTACTCTACTCTGCTCCTGTACTCTGTTCTACTTTTACTTCTACTCCTACTCCTACTCCTACCTATACTCCTATTCCTACTCCCACTCCTACTCCTGCTCCTGCTCCTGCTCCTACTCCTACGCCTACGCCTACGCCTACGCCTACGCCTACGCCTACGCCTACGCCTACGCCTACGCCTACGCCTACGCCTACTCTACTCTACCCTACCCTACTCTACTCTACTCTACTCTACTCTACTCTACTCTACTCTACTCTACTCTACTCTACTCTACTCAACTCTACTCTACTCTACTCTATTCTACTCTACTCTACTCTACTCTACTCTACTCTACTCTACTCTACTCTACTCTACTCTACTCTACTCTACTCTACTCTACTCTACTCTACTCTACTCTACTCTACTCTACTCTACTCTACTCTACTCTACTCTACTCTACTCTACTCTACTCTACCCTACCCTACCCTACCCTACCCTACCCTACCCTACCCTACCCTACCCTACCCTACTCTACCCTACCCTACCCTACCCTACCCTACCCTACCCTACCCTACCCTATCCTATCCTATCCTATCCTACCTACCCCACTCTACTCTACTCCAATAGTTTCTCCTCTACTGTACTCTACTGTACTCTACTGTACTCTACTGTGCTCTACTCTACTCTACTCTACTCTACTCTACTCTGCTCTGCTCTGCTCTGCTCTGCTCTGCTCTGCTCTGCTCTGCTCTGCTCTACTCTACTCTACTCTACTCTACTCTACTCTACTCTACTCTACTCTACTCTACTCTACTCTACTCTACTCTACTCTACTCTACTCTGCTCTGCTCTGCTCTGCTCTGCTCTACTCTGCTCTACTCTACTCTACTCTACTCTACTCTACTCTACTCTACTCTACTCTACTCTACTCTACTCTCTCTCTCTACTCTACTCTACTCTACTCTACTCTACTCTACTACTCTACTCTACTCTACTCTACTCTACTCTACTCTACTCTACTCTACTCTACTCTACTCTACTCTCTACTCTCTACTCTCTACTCTACTCTACTCTACTCTACTCTACTCTACTCTACTCTACTCTACTCTACTCTCTACTCTACTCTACTCTACTCTACTCTACTCTACTCTACTCTACTCTACTCTACTCTACTCCACTCCACTCCACTCCACTCCACTCCACTCCACTCCACTCCACTCCACTCCTCTCCACTCCACTCCACTCCACTCCACTCCACTCTACTCTACTCTACTCTACTCTACTCTACTCTACTCTACCTACTCTATTCTACTCTACGCTACGCTACGCTACGCTACTCTACTCTACTCTACTCTACTCTACTCTACTCTACTCTACTCTACTCAACTCTCCCTACTTCTGAATTTGACGATGGTTATGCGATTGCTGGGATGCCATTGGAGCAACCGCAGGAGGCCATTGTAATAGCAGAGACAGCCATTCGGATACAGAGGAAGCCACGCGGATAGCAGGGGAAACCATGTGAGTAAGGAGGAAGCCATGCGGACAGCAGGGGACGCCATGCGCAACAGAGGAAGCTATGCGCAACACAGGAATCCATTTGCAACAGAGGACGTGTGTAGGGTCATGTCGGAAAACCATGCGGATCGTGGAGGAAGCGATGCGTAACAGAGGAAGCCATGCGCAGCAGAGGACGCGTGTACGGGGCAATAATGAGGGGTGACCAGCCGACTCGATCTCTGTGGATCGAGTTGGGACTCTCCTAGGCAAGCCAGCTTGGAGAGAAGCAGCAAAATGAGAGGGGATGGTTGGGAGGGGTCAGGTGCTCGAGTATGGCGCGAGCGCACCTGGCTTGCGACGACAACTCTTCTCCTCTCTCCGCCCACGACGTCCACTGGGCTTGGCGCCCTCTCCGCGCACAGCTCTTCTTTGGCACCCTATGTTTTCGTCAGCAACTCATGGGAGGCTTGTGTACCCTCGTAATTTTTGTCGGTCCGCGTATCCCCACCAGCTGCCAGTCCCCTCAGCCACCCACCTGAGGCCTCGGCGGGCGCTTAGCCGTCGCCTCGCGCGTTGCTCTGCTCTATTTGTCCCGCGTAGCCCGCTTTGACCTGACTCGCCGCCGGCGCGCTCGCCCGCGGCCGCTGACTAAAAAGTATCCCCACCAGCCCCTGGCCGCCCGCTGCCTCCGACTCGTTGCACGCGACCCTGGCAGTACTGGTGACCCGCCTACCGCCTGCCCTTTCCACTCGACGGCCCGCCGCTGAGGTGCTGCTTGAGGCTCTGGCCCACCGCTTTAGGTTAATTCGCCTGTGCGCGCCCCGCTCTGAGTGGACTCGCCGCTGGCGCGCTCGCCTGCGGCCGCTGACGAAAAAGTATCCCCACCAGCACCTCTTCGTGTTCATGGTCGCGCCGCCGCGCCATTTTGGCTGCGTGCTCGTTGGTCGCCACCGGGGTCTCCACGTCACCTGTCGAGCTGGGAGTGTTTTCTCAGGCTCTTCTTCCGCTGAGTGACTGCCCGCGCGCTCGCTTTGCTTGCCTCTCTTCTGCTGCCTAATCGTGGCTGGGCTAGTGTTTGGACGGCTTTCGACTTGCTTCGCGAGCCCGCAGACCAAAAATCCCACCAACCCAAACAGTCGCCCTAGGTGTGTCGATGCATGAGCTGGCAAAGAACACGCGCCTGGGGGACTGCGATATCTCTAAGGTGTCTGACAAGATCAAGCCCTGTGAGAAGTGGGCCTACTTCCGACTTGATTGGGGCCGCAGCTATTCGATCAATCACAAGAAGTCCGAAGGCCACTGCTCCGAGAGGTTGAGCATCTCCATCAAAAGGCCCCCCGGCCGACGATATCGCCGTGAGCGAGGTGGTCTGGCCGGGACTAAAGGAGCTCGGAAGCACGCTCGCCGACGCAGAATGCAGGCGCACAGGGTTCAATAAGGGCTTCAAATACCCATCCAACACGTGCTTCGTCAAGTACAACCGCGAAAGGTTCGGCCCCTTCAACCCTGACCGGACAACAACCCTCTCCATCGGCCATGCTTCCCCGCCGATCTACACAGTGGACAGGGCTCCATCCGAGATGCAGTACTGGAGGCTCCACGAAGCCGTTGAAGAGATGTACAAGAAGGGGTACGAGGCACAGGACCTGTTCGGCGCCCCCCTCCCGTCGGCATGTATCTCCTGGCATTCAGGGGCGCCAGCGTCGCCGACGAGCAGGCGGCCAACAAGTGCAAGTTGGGCACGACGTCGGCGCAGCTCTCCGTCGCCGCGCGGCGTCCACCCTGGGCACGGCCATCCACGACCCCGACACCTCTGACACCGCCCGCCCCGGCACAGAAGGTTTTCCCAGCAATCAGCACGAACGACGTCGACGAGAGTGTCGGGCTGGTGTTCCAGAGGCCCAGGTCAGTGCCGACCGTCCCCAAACTCAACCGCACCGCCGCGGCCCTCTCCTTCAACGACCTTTCCAAGCAGGTCCCCCACTCGTGCAACAACCACTTCGCCACCTTGGTGCACGGCCCCCTTGGCTCCGGGAAATCAAGCACCATCGTGGCGTTGATTGCAGCGTGGGTCCTTGCCCTGTGCACCGGCCAAACCGTCGACGTCCTCTCTGGTTCCAATACCGCAGCTGATCAACCTATCTTAGCCCTCGCTTCTGGCAAGGACAAGGGCATAGTGGACGACACTCGCTTCCCCCGTGGCCACGTGCGGCTCGCTCGGAGGGAAAAAGTAGACCGCGACCTGGTCCACCTCACCCCTGAAGGGCACTACTTCGGCGCCTACAACACCCCCCCCCCGAGTGGCGACAACACGGCGTGCAACAACTTCAAGAAGCACCTGGTGCAGCGAGGGGGGGCATCTGCGCGACGCACGAAGCGGCCGCCGAGCTCAACGGCAAAAGTATCAAGTCGCATCCCATTTTGGATGATCGATGAAGCCGGGTAGGCAAGCGAGGTGACTGCGGCCATGTCCATTGTGCATGTTATTCGCGGTTGGGCCACCTCGTGGTTGTCGGCGACCCCCAGCAGCTCCCCCCCATCGTCCTGTCCAAGCAGGCTGCTGACCTGGGCCTCTCCCCGTCCATCTTCCAGCGTCTGCATGATTCTCTTGGGTATCAACTGTGAGATCGAGAGAGTGCATGCGCCACCCTTGCCGTCGTCTTCCGCATGCACCGGTTCCTCCTGTAAGCATTGCAACCGTGATCTGCTCAGTGGACTCACTAACCCCTTCGCCGAACGCCCCCTGGCGCCGCGCCACCCCTGGCCCCAAATTGTTGATCTCGAACCTGTGCGGTGTGAATCCCTTGCCGAAGCGCTCGGGATCAGCGTCGAAGACGCGAGGAGGGGCTGCGACGGGCTCCACCCACGCGTTCAAAGTATGTCGGAGGACGCCCACCGTACCTTACTGGTGGATAATAGGTCCTACGAGCTGACATCGCACCTCGCCGAGGGGCGCGCCAACATTCCTGAGGCTTTCATAACCGTCGATCTAGTTCGGGCTTTGCTACCGGAGATGGCCGACGGCCTCTCCGTCAAGGTCGTCGGCCCGCGCAGGCTTCAGAAGGGAATCTGCGAGGGCGACTAGCCGCTCGCCCCACGAGCCCAGCAAATTGCGATGGGGGACGACAAGTGCACCGACGCTCCCAGCCCCGACCCCGCGCGCCACTCACTCCCCTGCCCTTGCGGCGCGCCGCCTCGCCGGGCGCGGCTGGCCGCCGCCGCCGTGGCGCCGCCGACGCCCCCCCCCCCCCAGCTGCCGCCCCTCGACGTAGCCGCTCCCCTGCAGCCTCGGTCCAGACCTGTACGCGCGCCGACGCGATGCCCAACCCCGGGGCCCTGACTACATCCCCGAGAGACAAGGCCAGGGGGCCGCCTCTACCCGCTGGCCCTCCGGCGCCAACGGCCTGAATCTGGAGTTCCCTGGCGTCCGCCAGATCGCCCGCCAGCGCCTTGCCTCGGTGTGGCTCGCCCGCTCCACAGTCGGCGCCAGCCAGGGTGGCGAGGCCGACCTGGTCATTTTCCTCACTGCGCGGTCCAACTCCAACCGCGCGTGGGGCCTCGTGGACAACCCCATCAGGGTCGACGTGGGACTTGCGCGCGCCAGGCGGGGCATCGTGGTCATCGCCGACGGTGGCATGATGCCCTCCATGGCCGATTCCTGGCTACGGATGCTCTCCAACTGCGGTCGCTCGCAGGCCTCTGGGCGCGATTTTTGAATCCCCCCGACCAGGGACCTGGCAGGCGCAGTGAGCTGCTCGCCGACGCTGACTTCGACCCTATCAGTGACCTTGCCTCCTGGGCACCGCAGGTCTCCGAGACCCTCGGGTCAACGACGTCGGGGCTAGGGCCGCCCAGGAGGTGGCAAAAAGGAGGGTCGAACGCGCCAATAACTTCAACGTGGAGTGCGACCCCTCCCTGGAAGATCGAGCAGCGCCGGGGGGGCCTCGGACTTCGGTTGAAAACGGCGCTCGAGGAGCTACTCACCGACCCCGCCCTCTCCGTCGTCTTCTTCCTAGTGGCAGGACTGCGCCCCCACGAGTGCAACCTCGAGGGCATCCCCTCCAACGCTGCGCAGTTTGACTTGTTCGACGTGGGGCCGGGGCTGGGCGAGGGCAACCTGGTTTGCAGCGTGACCTGGGCCACCCTGGTTTGGTCCGTCGGCCCGGGCACCTCCGGGGGCAACCCCTCGAGCCAGGTTCCGGACAAAGAGCTGCCTCCGAGACCGCAGGTCCAAGGCTGGTCCGCCCGGCGACCCCGGAATAAGAACCGCTTCCCCCCCGCGACCTGCAGCGCCGCGTCCTCAGTGCCTGGTCCCAAGAGACTTGGACCTACCCGCGCCACCTGGTCTACCCAGACTTCGAGACGCTCGTCAGTCTTCTGAAGGGCCACAACGGAGCCACGCATCGCCGCGTCGAGTTGCTTGACCCCAGCGACCGCGTCATGACCACCGAGAGGGTCCTGTGCGCCTTCGTCGTCGTGCTGCTCAGAAAGCGCGAACCTCGCACCCGCCCATGGCCCTTCCCTGGCCCCTCCGTGTCTGGGGGCGCGCTGGAAGCCATCATCGGTGTATGCTGCCCAAGGCAGAACGACCACCACCTCTTCCGGTCGCAGTTCGCGTCTTCCTGGGGGTTCTAGCTCTCCGACCTCCGCCAGCTCCGCGGAATGCTGGAGAGGCTGACTGGCTTGGTGGCCAAACTGGCGACCTCGGCCCGCCGCCGCCCCGCCGCGAGGGCTGCCCAATTCCCCGCCCTACGCGGGTATGGAGACCTTCCCCTATTTAAGTTCAAAGTCCCTTTGCTGGTCCTGGAGGAGATTGTGGAGCTGGCCAGCGTCAGTGCCCTATCACGCACAGGGTGCAGTATTTGTCTTTTCCACCAGGAGTTCACGGGCAACGACGGCGGCCTGGGGTCAGACGACGGCCCCTCTGAGATTTCCTTCCTCGGCGGGGGATAGTCGATCAGACTTGCCCCCCTGGACAGAGCGCTGCCACTGGCTCCAATCCCCAACATGTACAAGACCCCCTGCTACCTGGCCCCTAGCGACACTCGCTTTAGCGCTGACCGGAGATCGGCCAGGTACAGGTGCGACGTTTGCTGCAAGTTCCCCGCCCAGGCACAGCGAGGGCACTTGGCTTGGCGACTATATGCGCTCGTATCTTGTACTGAACCGCCTGCCGGCACACGCCAACGCGTCGGATTGCATATGGCTTTGCGCTCAGTGCTGGACAGAGTCGGCCGAGAAGGAAGGCTGCCTGCGATCCCCCGACCGCTCCTTCCCCGACAACGCACAGGCCGTCGCACTCGCCAGGGGCGCCAGGGGCCCTTCCAGGCCCCCGCCCGCGGACGCGCTGCCCTCCGCCGCCTCCCATCTCGCGCTCTCGGCGCTTCCCCCCGCAACGACAACGGGCGGCCTCGGTGATTTCCTGCTGGGGCCGGCGGGCCTCCACGCCCCCAAGAATGCCAGCGCTACCTTACCGCCCGCGCGGCTAGAGAACGACAGGTTCGGGTGCGCGGCAGCAGGCTCCAAGCGCCGCGCGGCCACGCGCGACGGGTGCCCACCCAATGCCCCCCCCGCTTTTCTGGCAGGCAGGCGCGCCCGCGCTCGGCAGTTTCGCATGGAAGGCTGACGCAGTGTTTCAGCAAGCGCGCGCGGGTGGCCTCCCAGCGTGGGGGGGCCGAGCCGTCGCCTGGACCAACCGCAGTTGGAACGCCGCCTGGACGTTCCGCCAATGCCTCGTTCGCGCATGGGAAGCCAAGCCCAGTGCAGTCAACGGGTTGCTCGACCGGGACTCCCGTCTTTTTTACCCCCGCATTCCCACCTCCAAGCCACGTTCCGCTCCGCCGGTCCCCGACGAGCACTCGCCACCCGGGGAACTCGTGCCCGGCTGCGCCTCAGCTACCAAGCCTGTCCCGCACAGCAAGAGTGGAGGTGCCCCCGACCTGGCCGCCCCTGAACAACGCGGTCGCCCCCCCACAACGCGCGGGGCCGAGGATGTGCTCAGTCTCTTACCCGAGGTGGATCTCCCCAAAGGGCCAGCCTTGAAAAAACATCGACATTGACAGCCTGGGGGCTGCCGAGGAGGTGGGCGGGACTGCCTGGACACCAGGCCCATCGAGGTCAGGATGGTCGAGTTCCCGCGCGGCTTGCACCCGCTTCTGGACGGCCAATGGAGGGACTTTGCCGCAGAGAAGGGCAGGGGCGTGGTGGGCTCCGAAGCCCGCGAGAGCTGCGGCCCACCCCTATTGCGTCCCTTCTTGGAGAAGCTCTACGGCGACTCGGTGGCGCCCACCTACGCCCCCCATCGACTTCCACTGGCAGGGCAAACGGCTTGCCGCCGCCCGCGTGGTTGCGGAGCTCTGTGTTCACTCGACGGACCCCTCCATGCTGCCCAAATGGTTCGAACGCTCGAACCGACCGCCCCTGCGTGGTCCTTCCCCTCTTCGACGCACCCTGGACACCCTCGTCGGCTTCCTGTTGCAGGTCAGTTCAGACAAGCTCGCCTCTGGGCCATCCCAAGAGCTTGTCAAGGTCGTTCCCATGCGAGTCACGCAGGAACTGCACAGACTGGTCGGCGCCGCCCCCGTCGGGAGGCACAGCGACAGTGACTGGTGGGCAAGTCTCGGTGTGCGGCACCTCGAGGTATCCGACCCTCCGGCAGAGTTCCACCCCTTTGCCCCCCGCTCTCCTGAAGCCCCCGACCGGGGCAACGATGTGGCACGCATCCTGTGTCGTCTGTGCGCAGCGGCACCAGCCCGCCCTGCAACCGCCCAGCAAGCTCGCGCTCCCCTGACGGCGCACGCGCGCGGCTGGCCAGCCCCGCTCCCGTCGCCCCCCCCCCCCCCCGCCATGGGGCGCTCTTTGAGACGTTCGTCGGAGACTCGGGAGCGCGCCTGGGGCCATTTAGAGGAGATTGATCAATAAAGATGGGGGCTCTAATTATTGCCCCCCCTCGAGAGCCCCAGAAATCGCGTATTGGGCCCCTCTTGGGGCGCTCTTGGGGCGCCCTTGGGCGTTCTTGTGGCCGTCTTGGGGCTCTCTTGGGCCTCCCTTGGGGCCCTCGGGGGCCCTCCCGGCGCTGCCTCGAGGCCTTGGAAGGCCATCGGAAGCGAAACGGCGAGAAGGCAAACATCATTGATGCTCCTCAGGTTTGTAAACGATTTTGGCCTCTTCGCGGCCTCCAGGGGAGGTTCCGTGGCCACTTGGAGCTGCCTTGGAGCGTGTTTTTTTTGTTGTTGTAATATTTTTTGTTGTTGTTGTTTGTTTTTTTCCCCCCGCTTTTTGGAGCATCTTGGGAGTGATCTTGGGCTCTCTGAGACCCTCTTGGAGCCGTCTTGGGTTGTCTTAGATGCCCTGACCGCTCGCGGGGCACCCCTTCCAGGTGTTGGGGGGGGGGAATGGGGGGGGCGGTGGGGGGTAGGGGGGGGGGTGGGGGAGGCGGAGGAATCAAGATTCCCTCCCCGCCCGCAAGCCGTCTTGCTCACTCCCGCCCGCCCTCCCAACGCATACGTGGCACCCGACTCTGGCCCGAGCCTCAGCATATTCAGCAGTCGTCTTTGGATGGGCGATGCGCGACCTGGGCCTGGAGCCGGTCGATGTGGACGGCTGCGCTGTCGGTGTACGGTCCAAGTCAGGAGAACCCATCCTGAAGCCTTGGAGGATCGCCGTCAGCTCGCAGCACATGAAGCGGGCCCTTGACGGTCTGCGCTGCCAGGGGGGGCCATGAGCACGTGCCCTGCTCCGGAGGTGAGACGGCACGGTCGGCTTACTACCCCGAAAATTGTGCCACGCGATTCATGACGGCTTGGACGCCCATGACTCCGCGGACGCCATGGCCGCTACCGGGACACGTGTTAAACCATTATAGGCGTTGGTGCCAGGTTACATGATGGTCTCCGGCACAAGCGAGCCGGCGACTGAGACACGTGTTAAACCACTCGAGGCGTTGGTGCCTGGTTGCACGACAGTGACGGGGGCGCATGTTAAACAATTTCAGGCGTTGGTGCCAGGTTGCATGTCTGTCCCCGGAGGATCTGGTACCCCGTCGACCGTCAAGCCTGTCGTTGGCTGCGGCGTTGTCGAGCCTGTCGTTGGCCACAACGAGGTGAGTGGGCGGTCTAGCACAGCTACCGAGCCTTGCTTCTCACTTTCGTGTTACGCTGTCGTCGAGCCTTCTGTTGGCCGCGACAGGAACATTGACATTGAAGACCCGTGCTGGCAGTTCTTCTGCTTAGAGCACGGGATTGATCCGGCGTTGGCAGCTTGGAGCTTCGCCGACCGCCCGGAGATGCTCCGTGCGGAGGGCTCCGAAGCTCACGGTGCTGAGAGCCACAGGCCTCACCGTGACCCGTGCCTCCTCGGCGTCTGGAGCGCCCTTGTCACGCGTTTGATCCCGGCGAAGAGTCCCGCGTTCTCGTCGCCGCCGTGCATCGCGGCCTTGGACAAAGAACTCAAGACGCTCCGTGATCAAGGAGTGTGGGATGAGTCGGGTGGCCAGGAGTGACGTTCGGTCAGGACGCGGAGCGGTCGCGATGGACAGGATGACCTTGTCGGGCGTCTATTCGCCATCGTGGTTGAAAAGAACGCCGAGGACGGCGTCGCGCCTGAAAAGCGCAAATATAAAGCTCGCGTGGTCTTTGCGGGCAACAACAATCAAACTGCATCTGGGAATCAGGCGCATGAGCTGTTTCAAGAGCTCAGTCAGACGCCTGCCGCGATGGGATCGGTCCGCGCGGCTCTCGCGATCGCCGCTTTGCGCGGCTTCCATCCGAAGGCGCGGGATGCCACGCAGGCATACATTCAGGCGCGAATCGACTGTGCTGACCGCCCCCGGACTTGGGTGCGGCTGCCGAAGCAGTGGTGGCCAGCATCCTGGTTTGGTCCTAAAGGGGAACCCTTGTACGACGATCATGTCGTTCCTTTTGAGCGTGCGTTGTACGGACACCCGGAGTCGGGGGCCCTGTGGGACGCGCATCTAGGAAAGATCTTGACCGACTTGGGGTGGACTCGAACGGAGGTTCATCCCGGCCTGTGGTTCCACAAGGTGACCGGAGCCATCATGGCCGTATACGTGGATGATTTCATGCTCGCGGCGGGGAGGAAAGACGAAGCTCGTCTGTGGGCCGAGATCGAGCAACACGTGAAATTCGGCGAACCCCCATCTCACATCGCTAAGTTCCTTGGCGGGCACCACTGCGTGCGGATGGAGGCATCTATATGTATGCATGCATGTATGCATGCATGCATATTGTATGCATGTATGTATGTATGTATGTATGTATGTATGTATGTATGTATGTATGTATGTATGTATGTATGTATGTATGTATATACATATGTATGCATGTATGTATGTGTGTATGTATGTGTGTATGTATGTATGTATGTCTGTCTGTATGTATGTATGTATGTATGTATTCATGCATGTATGTATGTACGTATGTATGTATGTATGTATGTATGTATGTATGTATGTATGTATGTATGTATGTATGTATGTATGTATGTATGTACATATGTATGCATGCATGCATGCATGCATGCATGCATGCATGTATGTATGTATGTATGTATGTATGTATGTATGTATATGTGTATGTATGTATGTATGTATGTATGTATGAATGTATGCCTGCATGCATGCATGCATGCATGCATGCATGTATGATTGAGCGAGTTCAGAGCGTGTGTTTTGTTCAGTATAGGCTGCAGAAGGGAGGGAGAGAGAGCCAGCCATCCGCTGCAAGTGGCTCTAGTGAGATGGCGTGCTGAAAGAGAGCACGATGGCGGGCCCTCCTCCATCCGCCCCAGAGGGCGCCCGAGCGGGCTGGCGATGGCGAGCCCAGCTGGGCCTGGCGGTCATCGGCGCCCTCAGTGGCGTGGGAGCCTGGAGGGCCGAGACTGGCCGGGCGCGGCTGGAGTGGGCCGCCATGTCCTTACTGGCCTTCGGCATACTGGGATGGTGGCTTGGGGCCTTGGGCCCCTGGACGACGCACGGCGGAGGCAGCAGCGGCGAGGAGAGCGACGAGGTGCGGCGCCTGCGCGAGGAGCTGGAGGCGCTGAGGGCTCGGCTGCCTGCCGACGGCGACGGAGGCGACGCGGGGGCCTCAGAGGCTGCCGCGGCGGACGCGGGCGACGCAGTCCCGCCTGGCCTCGCGGCTCCACTCACAGGAGGCTGGCCGCACGGGATCCCGCCGCTAGGACCCTCGGCTGCCAGCGGAGGCGCAGGCACCGCGGCCGCTCCCGCAGGCTCGGCAGCGCTGGGCGACCTGGCGGCCTGGTGCGGCGCAGCTCCCGCCCACGGAGGGGCGGACGCAGGATGCGGGCCGCCTCGGATGCATGCCCCGCTGTCGGACGGTGGTGCGACCAGGACGGCTGCGGCGCAGGTGAAGACGCTGTTGAGCGGGTTCGCCGCCGGGGCAAGGAGCGACCCCATGTGGGCTCAGCGCTTCTGGGCGGCGGTGGCCGACCTGGAGGCAGCGGGGGCTCTCCCTGGGGCCGTGCTGGTGACCCTCAAGGGGTACGGCTACCTGGGCCGCGAGACGGCGGGAGCGCCTCGTCTGGGCGAGCTGCTGGCCGCGCTGGAGGCCATGAGCACGGCGACCGTGCCCCTGGGAGGCTCGGGCGGCTTCGCCACGCCTGCCGGCGGCCTGGCCGCGTCGGGCGGCGGCAGCTGCGACATGCGCTGGGGTGCGGCTTTGCCCCCAGACATGCAGAGGGCGGCGCCAGAGATCTACCGCGCCATGCGCGCCGAGGGCAGCAGTGGTGCGCGGGACTGGCTGAGTGTTCGTTACACAGGGTCCCGCACGAGTGGCACGTGGACCGACCTGTGGACGATGGCGACGGCTATCGACTTCAAGCTCAGAACCTGCCAGAGCGACGAGGAGCTGATGCGGACCCTCGGCACGGACGATATGCTCGAGCTGTCCCTCCGGAGGCTGGCTTCCTTCGTCTACGAGGTGAGGAGCGGCGACAAAGCGGGTGCCGCTCACATGCTGGGAGTGGCCCCGCCTGGAGGGCAGACCGACATCGCCCCGACCTGGCTCGTACAGGCGGCCTCCAGCCACAGCAAGCTGGAACACCAACGACGGGAGCGCGCCGAGGCAGAACTCCGCTCGAGGCGCAAGGCCGACAAGGGCAAGGACAAGGATGGCAAGAGGGAGAAGAAGGGCAAGGGGGGCGGTGCCCCCCAGGGGGCTTGACTAGCCTCCGATGCGCGGCGGGGAGGGCCTGCGCCCCGTTCGCGCCGAGACGAACAGCAGGTATGGGTGCCGACCGCGCACCCGGGCAAGGAGGCGTTCAAGGAGCTGATGGAGGTCATGCAGATCTCCGAGAAGTTCTTGCCCATCAGGTTGATCCCGCGTCCTCGACCGCCAGGGGGTGCAGGGAATGTGTCGAGCCGTCTCCGCCACAGGTACCGCTCCAAGCTTCGAGTTTGGGAGTGGGCCAACCAGTTCCTCCGCGGGGTGAACTCGATGTACGGAGGGGACTGTCGAGAACTCACACGCCGCCCTTTTGTTGGACCTTTGACGATGAAGACTTGGGCGGCGATCGAGCGCTCGCATCGCCTAGCTTTGCGCGAGGCGAAGCGCATGTGTCAGGCGCGCCGGGATTTCGATCCGACTGGCGTCCAGGCTCTGCTCGCATTGGCGGGGCCCGCAGCGGAGGAAGAGTGCGGCCAGAGCAGGAGGGTCACGCCCCACGTGACGCTGAAGGCCTGGGCCGTAGACGAGCCCGTGTCGGACAGGAAGGTCAGGATGCTGGAGGCCCTCGACCCCGAGGAGGCGACCTTCTACGAGCTGGAGAGCAACGTCATGGCCGACCCGGAGACGCGGAGCCAGGTGATCTTCAAGGAGCTGGAGACCAAGTACGGCTTCCTGGGGGCGAGTACGGCGAGTACGTGGAATACCTGAACAGACCCGACCTGGTGAAGGGAATGTGGAAGTTCGCAAAGGAGAGCGAGATAAGAGCCGTGGCAGGGCTCACGGTTGTGCCGAAACGCTCGGGAGATCGTCAACGCAAGATCCTGATGACCTGCGCTTTCAACTACATGACGAGGGAGGTGCAGGAGCGCGAGGAGCACGGCCTTCACGGGGGAGGAGCCCTCCTACGGCTGCACGCCGGTGGCGATGCGATCGCGGGGGCCGCGCTGGACGAGTCCAACGCTTTCTCCTACGTGGAGGTGCCGAGCTGGATGTGGCCATGGCAGGCCGCTCCCCCCGTGCTGGCGGCGGACGTGTGGGACCTCCTGGACGTCAAGCAGCAGCTGGAGGTGAGGCCGCAGGAGTGGATCTACCCGATGTGGACCCGCCTGGTCATGGGCAACTCCCACTCGGTGCACGTGCTGATGAATATCAACATGAGGGTCGTGGGTATGACGTTGCATCACCACTTGAACATCGGGAAGACCGAGGCTTTCGACTCAACCGAGGAGTGCCAGCTCTGCGCTGGCGGCGAGGACGAGGACTGGGTGGCGCGCCAGGCCCTGCGGCGCCAGGCGACCGCCCCGTCCGTCGGATACGGAGTGCAGGAGTGGTGCAGCGTAGTACGGGCGGCGAAGGCGTCTCGCCGACGTGTGTTCGTGGTGCTGCACCTCTTCTCGGGCCCACGGCGCGCAGGCGACCTGGAGGAGCACCTGACCGAGCTGGGCAGGGACGAGGACCTGGAAGTCCTCGTGCTGTCGTGCGACCTCGGGTTCGACTCGCGCTGGGACCTGACCAAGCAGGACACCTTCGACCTCCTCATGACGCTGATCGAGGAGGGTTTGGTGGACGCGGTGGTCGGAGGCCCACCCTGTGCCACGTGGAGCCGCGCCCGCTTCGTCGACATGGCGGGCGGACGAGGGCCGCGCCCCCTCAGGCGGCGAGGGATGTGGGCTTGGGGAGTCCCAGCCCACACGCTGACCGCCTACGAGAAGCAGCGCCTGGACGAGGGCAACGTGGCCATGCTGAACTTCCTGTCCTTCTGCGAGGCCGTGGCGCTTCGCGGAGGACTCTGGCTCATGGAGCATCCCGAGGACCCAGGGGAGGATCCTTTCCCGTCGGTGTGGGCGACGGACTTGGAGCGAGCGCTGGAGGAGAGAACGGGGGCTACGAGAGCAGTCTTCGACCAGTGCACCTACGGCAGCCCCACCCGGAAGCCCACGTGTCTCGCCGGCAACTTATACCACCTGGAGATGCTCGACGGCCGCCGCTGTCGAGGAGACCACCGCCACGAAGTGAGCGTTGGGAAGCAAAACGGGAAGTTTGTTTCGGCCCGCCTGGCCGCCTACCCCGACAGGCTCTGCCGTGCGATTGCCGGCCTCCTTGTGATGAACTTCAAGAGGATGCTGGCAGAAGGGAGCGGCCCTACGGGGCATTTGAGAGCAGACATCGCGGTCCGACGCATAGGAGACTACTCGAGACGGACAGCGGGAGCCAATTCCAAAGGCCTACTGGTGTTGAACGAAGTTTCGGCGAGGGGCAGGAACGCGATCCTGCGAGAGGCGGACATCGGCGTCTACTTGCACATCGACGACTGCCTGTTCATGTCCCAGCTGAAGGAGCGGCCCGAGTCGGAGTTGGAGTGCGACGTGGCCCTCCACAAGTCCGCCGAGGCGCTGGAGAGGATCGGTTTCCTGGTCAAGGACCGTCGGAAGAGGGGCGAGATGACCAAGATCATTGGTTACGAGCTGGAGGAGAGGCCGGCGAGGGCGCGGGTCCCTGCCGCGAAGGCCCTCCTGCTCTACCGCGCCCTGGAGCACCTCACCCGCCAGCACGTGGTGAACCTGGACAGCCTGAGGTCCGTCATCGGCGTCTGGATCTGGGCGGCGCTCGTGGCCAGACACTGGCTGGCCGCCCCCCAGCACATCTTCGCCTTCGCCGCACTCGAGGGCCCGAGACGACGCCGGTGGTGGAGCTCGGCTCGACGGGAGGCAGTGGCCATGATGAGGGGGGTGATGGGCCTCTACGCCGACTTGGGCGCGCCCTTCTACCCCGTCACCCTCGCGACGGACGCGGAGGGCGACAACGCGGTGGACGCGGGCGGCTTCGGAGTGGTCGGCGCCCTGCTTCCCGCGGAGGTCCAGGAGGCCATGTGGGAGGCGGGGCTCAGACCAGGGAAGGCGCTGCTGCGCAACGGCCAGATCGAGAAGGTGGTCAAGCGCGGCGTCCGCACCTTGAAGGCTTTCACTCCTGTGAGTGCGATCCCCGCCGAGGCGCTGAGCTCAGACATCGAGTGGACCGAGCTGCTGGCCGGGAGGTGGAGGTTTGCCGACCACATCACCCTGGGCGAGGCTCGAGCCGCACTAGTGCCGCTGGAAAGGCTAGCCTGGGCGAGCCACGCCCACCGCACCAAAGTGATGAGTATGGAAGACAACATGGTAACTGCTTGGGCGTTCGCCAAGGGGAGGTCGACCTCTGGAGGCCTCAACTACGTACTACGGAAGCGAGCGGCGCTCTCGGCCATCACAGACATACGGCAGCACCTACCGTGGGTGGACACGGAGAGGCAGCCCGCCGATCAGCTCTCACGATCGAGACCATGTTTCGACGCTTTCTCGAAGGAGCCCAGGACCCCCGCGGCCAAGACCACCTTGGCAGCACCGCCTCGCGGGGTCCAACTATGACAAGTGCCAGGCCCGAGGGGCCGCCAGCAGCCGCAGTCGACCCCCACCTGGAGGGCAGGGTCACCGCGAAGACGCTGGACCACTATAAAGTTGCAGCCGCCCGCCTGGTGTCGTGGCGCCAGCTGCACCACGCGTCTCCGTGGACACCGGACGAGTGGGACGACGCGCTGATTGAATTCAAACATAGCCTACGCGAGGAGCTGACGAGGGCGCAGTTCATCACCACCGTCAGCGCGCTGGAGTTCCGTTTCCCGAGGCTGAAGGGCAAGCTGGCCTGCGCGCGCGCCGCCATCAGAGGATGGACGATCCTGAACCCTGTCAGGCACACCGTCCCCATGACGTCGAGACCGAGCAGATGGATGGCAGTACAGATCGCCAGCCGAGGACGGCCGCGCCTGGGCGCAGGCGTCGCGCTCCAGGCCCACGTGGGCCTGCGGCCGTCCGAGATGCTGGGGCTCACGGTGGACGACCTGACCTTCCCAGAGGACGGCGGCTACCATCAGAGTGGGGGCCCTCGTGATCGGGCTCGGCCTCAAGACCGGTACCAAGGCCAAGCGGGCCCAGGCTGTGGCGCTCCGCTTGCCAAAAGATGCTGTCTTCTTTCGCATCCTTCGTCGCCTCCGCTCGATTACGCCTGCTGGCCAACGCCTTTTCCCGTACCCCATGGAGGTCTATCGGAGGGAGCTCATGGAGATCCAGAAGGGGCACGGGCTCGACACAAGGTGGACCCCACACAGTCCGAGGGCCGGCTATGCATCAGAAGCGTCTGCTTTGGGAGTTCCCTTTGAAGTTATACGAGAAACGGGCCGTTGGCGAATGGGCTCAAGTTTGAGGATTTACATCGATGTAGTCACGGCGGCTCAGATCAGCACGACTCTCCGCCTTCAAGGCTTCGAGACCGCTTTGTCCTGGGCGAGCCACCATTGGGCCTGGTATATCCTCCAGGCCCTTTCAGTGCATGGCGCCTAAGGGGTCCAGGAAGTCGGCGAACGGGCAGTGGATCCTGCCGGGGAGGACTGCGTCACCAGGGGCCAGCTCGAGGGGCTCACGATCATCGCCAGCCTCCTGGTCCAAGGTTTCATCTCCCGTGCCGACGCTGCCGTCGCCGCTTCCTGACCCTGGTGGAGCGTCGCCAGCGGCCCAGGCGCCCGTCCCGCCGCTGCCCTGTGGGGCCTCCTGGCGGGCGGAGACGCCGCCAGCCGCCGCGGCGCCGCCTGGGGCCGCGGCCGGGGGGATCGCGCCCATGCAGCTGGCCGCGCCAGTGGAGCAGCCCGCCACCGTGCCGCGGGGGAGCGCGGCCGTGCCTAGGGCACCGCCACGCCGCCGCGGCTGGGCGCACTGGCTGGGTGGCCTAGCCGCCGCACGCGCGGCGTCTTCGAGGCACCTGATGATGCTGCTCGCCATCCTGGCGGTCCTCCCCGCAGCCCTCTTTCCGACGGCGACGAGGGCGGTGCGCGCAGCCACCGACCTTGTGGAGGGCGTGGGAGGAGCCGCCAGCAGGGTGCTCGCGTCGGGCGCCAACGTGACCGACTCGGCGGCCAAGTTCGTGGCGGCCATCACGGATGGCTCCCTCTCCTTGGGCGAGACGGCGTGGCGCGGCTACGACCTGCTGAACGTATCGGCCACCTGTAAGTCAGGGCGCCTCTTCCTCGACTCGGGAGAGGACATCGAGGCGCTCGTGCTCAGCGAGAAGGGGAGCAACATCCTGCAGCTCCCCGCCGAGTGGACCCAGGAGCTGGTGGCGGCCATACGTGTCGTGGCGCCTGGGCGCCCCGTGGTGGACAGTGACTACCAGAAGTTTCACCCGAATGGCGACTTCCAGTCGCTCAGCATTCAGGTCCGCTGGTTGAGGACGGGCCACGTGGCTCTAGCCTGGCGCGCGGCGAACGTGACTTTTCGACCCCGCTGGGCGAATCCGACCTGGGCGCTGATGGGCTACGACTTCGGACCTCAGGCTTCAGAGATAGGACGGACGTTGCAATCCCTCGTGCAAGACACGATGGCGCCGCCCAACCTGAGCCTGACAATCGCAGACATCGAAGATGCCCCAGGCATGCCTTCTGCCACGTGGCCCTGGTTTTTGCGATGGCTGGGACGGCAGCTCCGCTACCTGGCCATCAGCATAGAAGAGCGCTGGACGCATACGGGGCCGAGGGGGGGGGGGTCTTCATCACCGTCGCCGACTCCGACCGCTACGTCGACGACAGCCCCCCCCTTCGCTCTCGCCCAGTGACTTTTGAGAATGCCCGCTTTCCCGGATATGGGCACATCAACCAGCGAGATTTTTTGGACAGTTGCAGTTGTGCACTCGAGAGCGGCGGAGGGGCTCTCGATAATTCAAGCAGCTGTGTGAGAAGAAGTTTGAACCTGCAGGCATTCAGACACTTCGAGATCGTACCTTTGGCAAGGCAGAGTTCTCGAAAAAGTTGGTTTCCTGACGTGGCGGCCGCTCCCAATATTGTCACCGCTCCGCGGCTGCACGTCAGGGTCAACAGCAACAATTAAGTAGGCGGCTCTCTTGGGTGTGGGGCCTAAGTACAGCTGTAGAAATGATTGAGCGAGTTCAGAGCGTGTGTTTTGTTCAGTATAGGCTGCAGAAGGGAGGGAGAGAGAGCCAGCCATCCGCTGCAAGTGGCTCCCCACCCATGCCCCGTTTTGCTTCCGCTGCACGGTTCAGTTCCCACCCGGGAGCGCGAGATTTTTTGGACAGTTGCAGTTGTGCACTCGAGAGCGGCGGAGGGGCTCTCGATAATTCAAGCAGCTGTGTGAGAAGAAGTTTGAACCTGCAGGCATTCAGACACTTCGAGATCGTACCTTTGGCAAGGCAGAGTTCTCGAAAAAGTTGGTTTCCTGACGTTGCGGCCGCTCCCAATATTGTCACCGCTCCGCGGCTGCACGTCAGGGTCAACAGCAACAATTAAGTAGGCGGCTCTCTTGGGTGTGGGGCCTAAGTACAGCTGTAGAAATGTATGTATGTATGTATGCATGCATGTATGTATGTATGTATGTATGTATGTATGTGTGTATGTATATATGTATGTATATATGTATGCATGTATGCGTATGTACGTATGTATGGGTATGTATGTATGTATGTATGTATGTATGTATGTATGTAATGCATGTATGTATGTATGTATGTATGTATGTATGTATGCATGTATGCATGCATGTATGTATGTATGTATGTATGTATGTATGTGTGTATGCATGTATGTGTGCATGTACGTATGCATGCATGCATGCATGCATGTAGGCACATGTATATATACATGCATATATATACATATGTATACATACATATACATTAGCAGGGCCTGGACGCAGGTTCGGGTGTGTTCGTGTTCGGTTTCGCTGAACGCGTGTTCGCTTATCGCGTGTTCGGCGACCTGGCCTGAACACTTGTTCGGGTGTGCTCGGTGGTTGGGATTCGCTGAAAGCGTGTTCGCGAGGCGCCGGCTTGTCGAATATCTTGATTTATTAACGATGCCCACGCATTAGCGCCATACTAACAAGAAGCGGAGTGGCGCAGTGGTTAAGCGTGTTGGGCTCATAATGAAAGTGCCCCTGGATCTAAACCAGGCATCGCTGTTTTTTGTCATGCGGCATCCAACCAATGCCAGCCACGTGCGGCCTGCAGCCGGGAATCAAGGAACGCACCGGCGGGATACAGCAGTTACCGGACTTGACTCAAACATCCACCCGGGAATCAATGAACGCACCCGCGGTTTACAGAAATGGCCATATTTCATTCAAACATGCACCCGGGAATCAATAAACGCACCCGCGGGGTACAGAAATTACAGATTTGACTCAATTCACCTGGGAATCAATAACCCACCTTCGGGATACAGAGATGAACGGATTAGACTCAAGAATCCATTCGGGAATCAATATACGCACCCGCGGGATACGCTAATGACCAAATTGGAGTCAAGAGTCCACTTGGGAATCAATATATGCAACCGAGTCAAGAAACCACATCCGAGGCTGCGCCGGCCGTTCTGCCTACATATTCGGATTTTGACGGGCATCCGGAAAACGTCCCGAAACATGTTCCAAACGTGCCTTTCGAGACGATTTTCTACTTCCGGGGCATCATGAGCCTTCCGGGAGCCTCGTCGCGAGGGCGGGCCGTGTCCAAGCAGGCTGCCTCAGAAATGCGCCCGGGAATCATTAAATCTGCTGGCAATGCCTGCTGGCAATGCTTGCTGGCAATGTCTGCTGGCAATGCCTGCTGGCAAAGGCTGCTGGCAATGCCTGCTGGCAATGCCTGCTGGCAATGCCTGCTGGCAATGCCTGCTGGCAATGCTTGCTGGCAATGCCTGTTGGCAAAGGCTGCTGGCAAAGGCTGCTGGCAAAGGCTGCTGGCAAAGGCTGCTGGCAAAGGCTGCTGGCATAGGCTGCTGGCAAAGGCTGCTGGCAAAGTCTGCAGGCAAAGGCTGCTGGCAGAGGCTGCTGGCATAGGCTGCTGGCAAAGGCTGCTGGCAAAGGCTGCTGGCAAAGGCTGCTGGCAATGCCTGCTGGCAAAGGCTGCTGGCAATGCCTGCTGGCAATGCCTGCTGGCAAAGGCTGCTGGCAAGGGCTGCTGGCAAAGGCTGCTGGCAGAGGCTGCTGGCAAAGGCTGCTGGCAAAGGCTGCTGGCAAAGGCTGCTGGCAAGGTCTGCTGGCAAAGGCTGCTGGCAAAGGCTGCTGGCAAAGGCTGCTGGCAAAGGCTGCTGGCAAAGGCGGCTGGCAAAGGTTGCTGGCAAAGGCTGCTGGCAAAGGCTGCTGGCAAAGGCTGCTGTCAAAGGCTGCTGGCAAAGGCTGCTGGCAAAGGCTGCTGGCAAAGGCTGCTGGCAATGCCTGTGGGTCGCGCCCGGCTCGGCTCAGGCTGCCAGTGTTACTGTAATTGTCCAGTTGCTGATTATGTCTCTGATTAGTTCCAGTTGTTGCTTATGTATCTGATTAGTTGCCTTCCATCGCCAGCAGCCTTTGCCAGCAGCCTTTGCCACATGATTTTGCGTGACACGAAACAGCGATGCCTGGCTTCGATCCGAAGACCTTTGGGTTATGAGCTCAACGCGCTAACCACTGTGCCACTCCGCTTTTTGTCGGTATGGTGGTAATGCGTGGATATCAACAGGCGGGCATGTAGGTAAGTAGGCAGTTTGGCAGCCAGGCGGCTAGGCAGCTTGGCGGTGTTCGGGTTTGTTGAGGTTTCGGGTTCGTATTTGTGTTCGGAGAACGCGTTTTCGGGCTCGTGTTCGTGTGTTCGGGGTGGCGTTGCGGGGGTGAACGCGTGTTCGGGTGCGTTCCAGTGTTCGCTGTGTTCGGGGGGGGGGGGTTATAGAGGTGTTCGGCAGTATTCGGCTTCCCCCTTAAATTATTTAGCGTGTTCGCTTGAACGCGTGTTCGCGTGTTCGGGGGCCTGCTAATATATATATATATATATATATATAGATATATATAATGGATAAGATGTATATATGTATGTGTATATATATATGTAGACATAGAGCGCGAGAGAGAGAGAGAGGGAGGGAGGGGAGGGGAGGGAAGGGGGAGTGGAGAGAAGGAGGGAGGGAGGGATGGGTACGGCCGCCCACGAGAGTGAATTGAGCCATTCGAGTTTGATGCGATCTGCGTGTGTTTAAGTGGTTTGCATGGGCGTTGCATGTTTTTAGATGATTTGCATGCGTTTGTTGCGCATATTTATGCGATGTGCATGTGTGTCTGCAAGTACCCATGTGATTTGCATGTGTTTATGAACAGCTATATGAATAAGGATAACAATCAACATGAACAAACTATGTATGCATTATCGTGTAACTCCCCCCCAGCACCCCCAAACGACGGACTAGGGGGGGGGGGCGTCCTCCTCCTCATCTTCTTCATCTGTCTCATCTTCCTCCTCTCCTCATCCTCATATCCTTATATCCGTCTCTTATATGTCCTCCTCTTCCCCTGCGCCTCATCATCTGCTCCTCTCGCGGAGCAGTGCAGCCTCGAGCGGAGGATGATGAGGATAATGGTGATGATGAGGAGGAGGAGGATGACCTGAATTCAATCGGAATCCATTGGATTTTGGACCTGCTCCGTTTCTATTGAAGTTTGCTTAGAACCCTATTCAAATTCAATAGGAATCCTCTGGATCTGGGACCTGCTCCGTTTCCATTGGAATCATATGATAATCTTATTCGAATTCAATATGAGTCGTTTTGATATGGGATATGTTCCTTTCCACTTTCAATTCCTGCTCTTCCTCTTCTTGTACACATGTCTTGGGGAGGGAGAGAAAGACACAGAGAAAGAGAAAGAGAGAGAGAGACAGAGAGAGAGAGAGAGAATCGGGGAGGGCTCCTCTCTCTCCCTCCTCTCCTTCTCTTCTTTTACTTAGAAAGAGAGAGAGAGAGGAGAGAACGAGAGAGAGAGAGAGGGGGAGAGGGTGGTGAGAGTTAGTTCCTCTCTCCTTCTCCTATTCCTCTCTCCTTCTCCTCCTCCTTCTCCCCCTCCCCCTCCTCTCCACATGCGTGAAAAACAAAGGGGGCAGATAGAGAGAGCGAGAGAGACAGAAAGAGAGAGAGAGAGAAAGAGAGAGAGAGAACGAGTGTGAGAGAGAGAGTATTCCGCGCCTGCTGCGGCCGCTCGTACTCTTTCCTCTCATGAGGAGAATGAGGAGGATGAGAAGGAGGAGGATTTGGGATCTGCTCTTTTCTAGTGCAATCTTATCAGGACCTTGATCAAATGGAATGGGCATTCTTTGGATCTGGGATCTGCTCCGTTCCTATCGGAATCCGATTCGCATCCTAATCCAATTCATGAGGAATCCTCTGGATCTGGGATCTGTTCCTTTCCTATTGAAATCCTATCAGGCAGGGCCCTATTCAAATTCGATAGGAATCCCTTGGGTTTGGAAGATCTGCGCCAATTCTATTCAAGTTTGCTTAGAACCCCATCCAAATTCAATAGGGATCCTCTGGCTCTGGGACCACTTCCATTTCCCATTGACATCGTATCCGATTCCTATCCAAATTCAATGGGAATCCTCTGGATCTGGTATCTGCTCCGTTTCCATTGGAATCATATGACAGTCCTATTCGAATTCGAATTCAATATGAGTCGTTTTGATATGGGAGCTCCTTTCCTCTTGAAATCCTGCTCTACCTCTTCTTGTACATATGTTTTTGGAAGGAAAGAAAACAGAGAGCGAGACAGAGAGAGAGCGAGTCGGGGAGAGCTCCTTTCCCTCTCATTCCCCTCCTCCTCGTTTTTTACTTAGAAAGAGGATAGAGAGGAGAGAGAGAGAGAGAGAGAAAGAACAACAAAAATAGAAAGAGAAAGAGAGAGAGAGAGAAACAGACAACGACGACGACGATGACGGGAGAGTTCTTATCTGATGGGGGGAGTTCCGGAGCCTCTGCAACAGCATCCTCTTCCTCTTTCTCCTCTTCTTCGTTCTCCTCCCCTTTCATGTTCCTTTTCTTCCATTTCTCATCGTATCCCTCCTCGTCCTTTCGCGACGGCTTTGCAAAAATATTCCCTTTGCGGCGGCCTTGCCAAAGGATTCCTGTTGATGCGGCCGCGCAGAAGGATTCCCTTTGTGGTGGCTTTTACAAAAGGATCAACATGATCCTTTGTTTTGAAGCCTTACAGGGTATGTTTTCTTAAGAGAATCATATGAAACCGCAGATATCCCACATATGTTTGCAGGTTTTGGTAAGGAAACTTTGTGATAACACAGATTCCAAATATGCTTGAGGGTTTGGGCAAGGACACCTTGTGAAACACAGATATTCAAGATATTTTAGGTCTTCTGGCGACGGGCGCCCCTCCTCCTCCTGCTCCTTCTCCTCTTCCACGCCCCCCAGGGACGATGCGCCAGGCAGGAAAGCTTGTGAAAACACATATATACCAGATATTTCAAGTTTTTTTTTTCTGGCGACGGACACCCCATCCTCCTACTGCGACACGAGGAGGAGGAGGAGGAGGAGGAGGAAGAGGAGGAGGAGGAGGGGGAGAAGGGAGAGGAGGGGGAGGAGGAGGGGGAGGGGGGGAGGAGGAGGGGGAGGAGGACGGGGGAGCAGGAGTCAGCGAAACGCGTAGGAAAACAAAAAAAACCAAAGAAACCAAACAAACTATGATTTCGGAAGAACTTTTGGGGAGGGGGGGGGGCAAGGTTCTCCCGAAATCATGGTTTTTTTGGTTTCTTTGTTTTTTGTCGGTTTCTGTGTTTTTTTGTTTTTTGTTTTTTTTGGTTTGTCTAATGGTTTTTGAGGAGGAGAGGGAGGAGGAGGAGGAGAGCGACGACGAGCAAACGATCAGTGAAGATTTTGCGATTTTGGTGGTTTGGGGGTGCTGGGGGGGGGCGACCCTATATGTATATATATATATATATATATATATATGCACACACCATTTTACACGTATATGCTATACGCATTATCAGTATTAGTTAAGTCGCCATACTTGGAGCGATGCAAAATCTAGTTGTTCTATGTATACAGATATATGTTTATGTATAGTTGAAGTGTTTTGTTCTGTTTCTCTCCATCCTTCAGAAGGGTGCCATCGCCTTAAGTGAAGTGATAGCAACGCTGACAGCAACGCAGCGGAGAACGACGAGTACATAGCATAGCTGGCTGACGTAGGAAGTCCTAGTGCGCCTCGGCGCCAGGCTCACGCTCCTTATTAGCCAAGCCCTCTGGGTGAGTCGCCGCCTGGATTGTTTAGGTCCAGGACGCGCCAGAGGAAACTAATTTGTAAGTTCGCGGGCGCTTCCCGATGGAAAGCAGTGCGCATACGTGCAGTGTTAGTACAGGGAGCGGCACGGCGGCACCGACCCAGAAGGGTGGTGAGAGGGACGTTTAGGTAGACACCCAGTCCAGGGTGCCCCTTTCCAGGGGAGGTGCCTAATCTAACCTTTTACCTATTCGTTGCTACGCCTGGTCGGCAGAACCGCAGTTACAACCCCGATTTACCAACCCGTAGCCCCGATCAGCAATCCAGCGGGCAGAGGCGAAAGCCGCAGCCGCAACAGCGACAGTAATGGCACCGACAATGACGACGGCAATCGCCAAGGCCGCGGCTCTGACATAAAACCATACAACTAATAACAACAACAATACTAATATATATATACACACATATATATACATAGATGTGCTTATCTCTACTAACAATTATTACTGCATTGCATTGCGCTGCAATGAATGAGCATGGGTTTATGAATAGCTATGTGAATAAAGCTAGACGTAATCACTAAGCAATCTGTATATTTATGTATTATGTAAACATGTTTGTATATAAATATGTATAAAACAAATATTTTCATTGTTATAATTTGTAATCGTTGGAGCGATGCTCATCAGTGATATTGATTCTAACGAGCACCCCTGATGAGCGCCATTCCAAGGTCGGAGTGATGCTCATTAGTGATGCTCAGTCGATGAGCATCACTAATGAGCATCACTCGGGGCATCGCTAATGAGCATCACTCTGGCCCTGGAGTGACGCTCATTAGTGATGCTCGGAATGATGCTCCGACACTGGAGTGATGCTCATTAGTGATGTTCGGGGTGATGCTCATTAGTGACGCTCGTTCGAATGAGCACCACTAATGAGCATCACTCCAGGACCGAAAATTAGAGAACAAAAACGGCTCCTAGGAACTATAATATTGAAACCATTGACAATATTGAGCATTTGTTGAATACACGCTAACCCCAAATCTTCCATATTTTCAATCGGCCCTCACTCCGGCCCTGAAGTAATGCTCATTAGTGATGCTCATTCGAGAGAGCATCACTCCGAGCATCACTAATGAGCATCACTCCGACCCTGGAGTGATGCTTATTAGTGATGCTCGGAGTGATGCTCACTCGAATAAGCATCACTAATGAGCATCACTCCAGGGACGGAAGAGGGCCAATATATATATATATACATATATATATATATATGTGTATATCTATATATACATACACATGTATATACATATATAGAGAGAGATTATAACAACAATCCTAGTATAACAGATTTATGAGTATTAGCGATGCTCGTTCGAATGAACATCACTAATGAGCATCACACCGCGTATCTCCATTCAACATCACCCCAGTGTCGGAATGATGCTCATCAATGATGCTCGGAGTGATGCTCACTAGTGATGCTCGGAGCGATGCTCATTCGAACAAGCATCACTAATGAGCATCACTCCGAGCATCATTAACGAGCATCACTCCGACACTGGAGTGACGCTCATTAGTGATGCTCGAAGTCATGCTCCTTAGTGATGCTCATTCGAATGAGCATCACTAGTGAGCATCACTCCAGGACCGATGCTTTTAGTTAAAAGCGGATCCTGGGACGTATTGGAAGCATTCAAAAGATTGAACATATCGGAGGGTTTCAATTAATGGCGACCCAGAAGTTTCAATGTTTTCAATCGGGCCTCGCTCCGGCCCTGGAGTTATGCTCACCAGTGATGCTCATTCGAGTGAGCGTCACTCCAGGCATCGCTAATGAGCATCACTCCGGCCCTGGGGTGATGCTCATTAGTGATGCTCGGAGTGATGCTCATTCGAATGAGCATCACTAATGAGCATCGCTCCAGGGCCTGAGTGAGGGCCGATATATATATATATATATATATATATATAATATATGTATATATAGTATATGTATGCATGCAAAACAAGTATTCGTGATGCTCACTCGAATAGTGATGCTCATTCGAATGAGCATCACTAAGGAGCATCGCTCAGAGCACCACTAATGAGCATCACTCCAGTGTCGGAGCGATGCTCATTAATGATGCTCGGAGTGGTGCTCATTAGTGATGCTCGGAGTGATGCGCGGAGTGATGCTCGGAGTGATGCTCATCCGGATGAGCACCACTAACGCGCATCTCTCCGAGCATCACTGATGCGCATCACGCCGACACTGGAGTGATGCTCATTGGCGATGCCCAGAGTGATGCTCATTAGTGATGCTCATTCGAATGAAGATCACTAGTGAGCGCCACTCCAGGACCGAAAGTATAACAAAATGATCCTCGGACATTTTCACAATGTTGAACATGTGAGAATGTGTTGAATAAGCGCTAACTCAATGCTCAGTATCTCCAATCAGCCCTCACTCCGGCCCTGGAGTCATGCTCATTAGTGATGCTCGTCCGAGCGAGCACCACTAATGAGCATCACCGGCCCTGGAGCGATGCTCATTAGCGATGCTCGGAGTGACGCCCACTCGAATGAGTATCTCTGATGAGCATCACTCCAGGGCCGGAGTGAGGGCCGGTATATATATATATATATATATATATATATATATATGTATATTTATATGTATATACATACACAAATTTATATATATTTACATACAGATCATCTATTCATCTTCAATCTTACATTATTTTTTATCTGTATATATCTATATACAATAACTGTTAGCGACGTTCATGCGAAAAGTGATGCTCATTCGGATGAGCATCACTAATGAGCATCACTAATGAGCATCATTCCAGTGTCGGAGCGATGACATTATTCTGATCATCGCTAATAAGCATCACTCCGAGCATCACTAATGAGCATCACGCCGACACTGGAGTGATGCTCATTGGCGATGCCCAGAGTGATGCTCATTAGTGATGCTCATTCGAATGAAGATCACTAGTGAGCGCCACTCCAGGACCGAAAGTATAACAAAATGATCCTCGGACATTTTCACAATGTTGAACATGTGAGAATGTGTTGAATAAGCGCTAACTCAATGCTCAGTATCTCCAATCAGCCCTCACTCCGGCCCTGGAGTCATGCTCATTAGTGATGCTCGTCCGAGCGAGCACCACTAATGAGCATCACCGGCCCTGGAGCGATGCTCATTAGCGATGCTCGGAGTGACGCCCACTCGAATGAGTATCTCTGATGAGCATCACTCCAGGGCCGGAGTGAGGGCCGGTATATATATATATATATTATATATATATATATATATATATATATATGTATATTTATATGTATATACATACACAAATTTTTATATATTTACATACAGATCATCTATTCATCTTCAATCTTACAATATTTTTGTTCTGTATATATCTATATACAATAACTGTTAGCGACGTTCATGCGAAAAGTGATGCTCATTCGGATGCCCATTCGAATGAGCATCACTTTTCGAATGAGCATGACTATTCGCATGCGCATCGCTATTCCCTGGCACAACCGGCAACGTCTACGAGTTGACCCTCTACCTCTACACGGGCGTTGGAGGTCATGTAGACATCCAGGCAGTACCGACCACCCCGATCTCCACACTTGTGGAGCATGTGGCCGGACTCACAGGGACTCCTACGGATGATGCCGACATGATCCCCCCGAGCGCAGGATCCCTGGACAGCGACGGTCCCACAATCAGCCAGGTCCCCGTTTTGAGTGAATGGGACAGCGTCGCGGTCCGTCGCTGGCTTTACATCGACGTGCACTCCGTCTTGCACCGGCGATCAGACCAAGTGCTGCTCCAAACCAGAGCTCTGGGCTCCACCAACCTGCGAGTGCAAACGGACGTCGCGGGTACCCAGATCTGGCGCAGAATCATGATCCAGGGCCAGTTCCGCACCGAGGACGCTCCCCTGCCTCACGCGCTAGAGGTCACATCGCCGGCCGGGACCTTCTGGGCCAACCGCCGGTGTCTATGGGAACCCCCCGATCTCCCCATGGGCTCCGCCCGCTTGGATATTCGGGCCCACGTCGCCAACAATAGGAACTGCTTCGATGACCTGTCGGCTCGCTTAGACATCTACTTCAGAGAGACCGATCAGAAAGAGAAACCGACTAGCTCCTCCGACGCAGCGCTGCGCCGAGGCCGCCTCTAGTAGGCAGAGAAATCTCGGACATCGAGATCCCCGCGACACAGCCTTGGCGCCCCCTGACGGAGAGGCCAGGCAACTACACGCGCGGCGGAGCAGTCCCCTCCGAAACAGCCGGTTCGGCCTCGGACTGGGCCGCGGTCTTGGACTCTATCGCAGGTCCATCCGCTGACTACCATCAAGCCTTGATCATGGCCCGGCGTACTCTCCCCGCAGCGTCCACCCGACCTGGGACGGGGCAGCCGACGCAAGACGCCACGCGCTCGGCTGGAACGCACTCCTCACCTGGAGTACCTTGCAGCAGGTCTTCCAGGCACTGGACTACGACCTCACCCACGAATGTCCATGGCGAAAGCTGGGCGTGCCCAAACTTGAGGGCCCCGCCCCTTCTACCAGCTATCTGGACCTGCGTCTGCGCAAAGCCCTCATTCTCCTCCAGGCAGGAATCGCAGCAGTATGGTCTACCGTCGACAGGACCAAAGCAGAACAAATCACGGCGGAACTGCAAGCAGCCTACGGGACCTTTGTAGACGCCCTTCCCGAGGTCATCCGGGCACGCAACCAGGAGCGGGCAGGTCTGGCCCCCCCCTCACGCGCCTAGACGTCTCTAACCCTGCTGCGCTATCTGGATGAACGCGCAACGGGACAAGGACCAAATTGGAAGATAGCTACCATGCTCTCCAACATTCAGACGGTCGAGCTCGATCGCTTCCCATCAGTGGTCTCCGTACAAGACGCCCGCGCTCTGTATGAGAGTCCGGCCCAGGGACCAGGCCGGGGCGTTCCCGCTCTCCAAGCCCTCAGCCTGACCGTTCCTCGAGGCCGCGTTTTCCTGTGGTCCCCCACGGACCGCGCACAATTGGGTCGGCTCTTGTCTTCGTACGAGGCTGCCTCTGCCTTGGGACATCCCGTCCCTGACATCAGGGGTGACCTCTCCCCTGTCACTGATGGACCTCTGGCGCCCGCCCTCCTTTCAGGACAAGTGGCAGCACATCCGAGAATCCCTCGAGCTCCTGCAGCAGCCCGACCGTTGCGTCATAGCTGGTGAGACTGGCCCTAGGGTGGTCACCAAGTCCATCCTCATTGTCACTATGTCGGCCTCGCTGGTCACCACTCCAGCCACGGCCGCCAGCTGACGTTCGGCCTGGCTCGCCGTATCCGCGGGACCAGTTCTACGCGTCGATGGACCAGCAGAACAGTTGCATCTCCTACAGCATGCGGCAACGCAGATCGCCATCCATCACGCAGTCAGATGGGAACGGCCCTCGCGCAGTCGCGGAACCACCATCGCCGACAAGAGAGTCCTGTACACGGTGTACTTCCAGCCTGGTGTCCCCGACATCTTGCTGGACATCACCATCCGACATCTCCAGGCACATCGCGACCTTGCCGACTTCCTGATCGGCAATCAGCGACTCTATGCCGATCTTGCGGCACTTCGTGGAGACCACCTCCATGGAAGCGCTCCGATCTGTCCGACACCTGATGGGGCAGGTCCTGGTGGTTTCCCCCCGTCTGGCCCTAGCTGTAGCCAGCGACGCGAACCAACCGCTGTGGACAACAGCCCTGACGAACATCCGCAGACGTGATCCCGAGAATGCCATCACGAAGGTCACATGAAGGGCCTGTCACCAAGGTGGCAACGTCTTCGCCATCCCGGAGGCCCTGCCCTCCCAGGCACGGGCAGACAGGATCGAGGAACGTCGCCGACGCCGCCCAGCAGGAGTCGGGGCCCATCTCGCAGAACTGATAACCATTGCGCTGACTGAGTCCCTGGGACCGCGCCCGGATCAGCTGCTTCTGGACATCCCCGCTCAGATCAACACTGCCCTCGCCCGCGCCCTGCAGCCAGGTGCGGCGGAGCAGGCCCTCTTCCTGGACCAATGCCAGGAGGAACGACACGGCGATGGCATGTGGAACGGAACTTTCGCGCTGCGAATATCGTGCCCTGCCGAGACCGATCACCTCTGCACTATGCTGCCTGGGGCCACCCTAGACATCGGGGATGACCACACGAACATCACAGCCTCCAGCCCTCGCGCGGACACCACGAACTCTCGCCTCAGCAGGTAGGGGGACAGGGGCGGGGGCGGACGCTGACCCGCCATCTCTGCCCCCGCTAGCCTTAGCGGACCCCCTGCCCAAAAGGCAGCGCACGCAATTCCGGAGCCCCCTGCGCCCGGGCTGCATCCTTCTCCCACACTCTGGGGATGCCTCATGCATCGTTCGACCTCACCGCAACGACACCCCCCGCCAGGTGGCCTTGCTCATCCAGCGAGACAGGCGCCGGTTGGCAGCGAGCCCTCGTGCCCGTGAGCCCGGCGACGGGCAGAAAGCGTCGTCGCACCTCCTCCCCTGCTTCCCGCGCTGCTCAACACGACACTCACCCTGCGGCCCCCCTTTCTTCCGACAGCCGCCACCACTCCCTCGCGGACAATCACCACTCGGGCTCTTCACTTCATTCACCACAAGACACAGACACTTCCTCGACAACTTCGACGAGGTCGGACTCCTCTCACAGGGGGCCCGTCCATGACCCGCCGCCCGCGCCAGCGCAGCCGCCCAGACTGGCTCTGCCTCCTGCGCGGATCCCCTTCACGGGCGACTTCCGGGGCTGCTCCTGGAACTCCCAGGCGCTCTTTGCACACGGCTGGCGCGAACGCAATCACAAGATGCGCCGCGCCAGGCCCCTCTTGGCCACGCGTGACGTTGTCGGCCTCCAGGAGACGCACAGTGCAGATGGAAGAACTCGCATGCTCGGGTTCCCTTCTCACTCCAGTGCCTTTTACTCCCATGGCACCGCTCGCACGGCTGGGGTGAGCGTGTGGATGAAGAGTGCCTTTTCCTGCAGCAGTTCAACCCCGCGCCCCCGCGCGCTTGGGTCGAGGCTGAGCCGGGCCGGGCAGCCATCCTACGACTGGATGGCCCCCTGGGCCCCCTTGACCTCTGTGTTGTCTACCTACGCACAGGGGCCGCGCGGGCGCAACGAGACGCCACCAAGTCGGCCATCCTCCGTAACCTTCGCCCACGGGAGTCCTGTCTCAGCCTCCTCTTCGCGGACTGGAACTACGTGGCGGACGGCAAGGAAAGGAAGGATCCCACAAGCTGGATGCGGAATGGACCGGCTAAGGAGACGGCCCAGAACAGGCCCTCTTCGCTAAACAATTTCTGGTAGACCGCCACTTCCATGGGCTCGCGCAGGAAGTTTTCACCCACGACCCGGAACGAGGCCAATCCCGCCTGGATAGGGTGTGCAGCAACCACCCCCTGGCTGACCAGCTCGACCGCGACTGGGGATGCGCCGCGCTCCAGTGGATCAAGCACCTGTCGGATCACGGGCCGGTCTCCTCCTTCAGGAAGAGCCGCCGTTCTTCAGACTGGCGCGACCGCCCTCTTCCGACCAAGTGTCTTCGACGACCCCCACTGTGCCGCGCGCGCGGCCATGGCCTTCAGCGACAAGACGTCGCAGGACCTTTCCTCGTCCGCGGAACCATCGCGCCATGTGATCCTCCTCAAGGAGGCCATCGCCGAGACAGCAGAAACGCTTCTCCCCGAGACCGTTTCGAGGAAACCGGCGCGTACTTTCACAGACAGGCCGGGAGCCCCGATGCGCTGCATCCGGGCGGCAGAGCGCATCCACCTCCGTGCCGTGGGGTTCTGCGCCGCAGAATATCCCCATGTCGCTACTCTGGCGACGCCATCCGACCCGGAGGCGCGCGCTCAAGCAATCATGGTCTCCCTCCGACGACGCGCGGTGGAGCTGGCACGCAAATCCCTCATGGATGAGATCCGGGACTTCGCCGTTGCCAGGCAGACATGGATCAGCATCAGGCATGCCACGTGAAAGAACGCATCCATGCCAAACTTCGTCGACTCGCACCAGGTGGCACCAATGCTCTCTCCGCCGTGCGCAGGCGAGCCCCCGACCACGCACGAGATCCGTTACAAGAGGGCGAGATAACCACTCGCCCAGATCAGATCGCGGCCGAGCTTGCCCGCCACTGGGGGAAGGTATTCGGGAATGCTCACATCGATGAGGCCGCCCTGCAGACATGGCTCCGGCAGACCCTACGTCCACCCAGCGCCATCCCGCTGGCAAATGACGCCCGATGGCATATCCGCAAGAAGGATGTCGCTAGGGCTATCCGATGCTCCGGCAACCCTCTGCCGGGCCCCGACCGGATCCCCTATGTGGCTTGGAGACGCCTCGGCCCTCTGGCAGTAGACGTGCTCTTCGGGGCGGCATGCGCCATGGCCTCCCCGGACTTCCCGTCCAGAATTCGGCGGGCGTGCGGCCTCCAGGAGGGCGAGGGCCACCTGTTCAATCTCGGGCTGCTCGTCTGCATCCCGAAGACGGTGGCGCACCAGGGCCGCCCGTTCCATGGCGAGGTCGACACGGCAGAAGGTGCGCGCCCACTCTCCAGCGTCGACACGGCCAACCGCATCCTAGCCAATGCATGCCGCTACCGATGGGGAGCGCCCTGGCAGCGTGGGTCAGCCCGGAGCAGCGGGGATTCCTCCCAGGCTGGTCCATCTTAGCCAACGTCGTGGATCTGGAGGAAGCGGCAGCGGAGTGCGCCATGACAGAGGAAGGCCCGGCGATCTTCCTCTTCGAATTCTCGGCGGCCCTCCCTGCCATCCAGACCTTCCTCCTCGCTGCCCTCCAGCACGTCGGCCTGCCGCCCTCTGCCTTGGCCGTCGTCCGGGCCCTCTACGATTGCTGTCGCTGCGTGCTCTGTTGCGGAGTTCCGTAGCCTCTGGCTCAAGCCGTCTGGTGGGCCTGTCCTCTCCGGGGCAGTCTCCCGCCGCTCAAGGGGGCGCCCAGACGCTGCGCCGCGGGCCCGCGGCCCTGGACCCTCTCTGGCCTCCTGGGCGCGCCGGCCATTGCTGCAGCCTCGCCGCCAGCGCAGACGGACTCAGCGGCCTGCGGCTCAGATCGGATCAGGGCCGCCGCCCCATGGAGGATCGGCCTGATGACGGGCAATCGATCGGCAATGATCCTCTCATCCCTGTGGGGACGAGGGCCGCATCTCCTGACGTCGACCTCGAGGCCAGTGGGCGGAATGAGTCGGGACATCCTCGCCCTGGATCTCAGGGCACTATCCCACCAGGGCAGCCGTCGCCCCCTGCTCCCTGGAGTGGGAGCGCTGCTGCAGACGCTTCATGCGCGCGAGGGTCGCTGGCCCCCAGCCAGGCGGAAGGAGGGGTTGAGTCTCTCAACCCTGTGATGCACACCGAGAGTGCGACCTTCCGTCGCTTCCCTGGATTCGAGAGCTGCAGGCGCGACGCGGTAGAGTGGGCCGACGCGGTCAGCCCCCCGATGCACACTGAAATTGCGACTTTCCGTCGCTTCCCTGGATTTGATGATGGAAGGCATGAGGCCCTCCCCGCCTGGCTTATCCCCGTCTCTCACCCCTACCCTTCCCATGCCCACTGCTGGGCGCCCAATCTCTTTCTCTCCAGGCGGTGCTGGGCAGACTGGTATCGCCCACGGTGACGCCAGCCCTACGGGGGCCATTGGCCCCGCTCCTGTAGCACCTAATTCCCCCCTCGGATCCTATCCATCTTAGGCGGTCTGATGACGAGCAGAGAGGCGCCCTCGGCTTCCGACACAGGGACCTCCGCGGCGTGGAGGGTGAGATTAGGGACCCGACACCACCAGCAGGTGCGCGCGAGGACGGCGGGGGTGGAGATGGGCAGCCGCCTGCACTCGGCCCCGACGCCCATCACAGAGGCTTGCGCCCTCTCTCCGCCGAGCCCCCCCTTCTGGAGGCGATCGCGCCGAGTGAAGCAGCCTTCCGCTGCGGCTTGGGCGTAGAAGACGGGCCCTCAGTTCCTGGCCCGCATGGCGACGCTTCCGTTGCGCCAGGTCGACTCCAGGGTCCTTGAGAGTGGCAGGCGCGACACGGGAGGGGGAGGTGACGCGTCCATCCCCGCGATTTACACAGATCTTGCGACCTTCCGTCGCTCCCCTGGAACGGATGACGGCAGGCAAACGGATGTCCACGTTGTTCAACCCAGGGAATGGTGCGACGGGGAAGTATGCACCAGAGAGCGCATCCCCATAGGGGGTGGTCGTGGCGACGTTGACAGAGCGCACACGGATGCCGCGACCTTCCGTCGCTTCCCTAGATGCGATGATCGTTGGCAGAATGCCCTCCGGCCCAACTTAACCTCCTCTCTCGCCCCTACCGCCCCCATGCCCAATGCTTGGCGCCCAATCTCCCTCTTTCCAGGCGCGGCTGGGCAGAGCGGAGCTGCCCCTGGCGACACCAGGGCCACGGGGGGCGAAGGCCTAAATCCTGCTCAAGCGAACCCCCCCACGGATCCAGGTCCTCTTAGACCACCCAACGAGGGACAGATGGATGCCCTCAGCGCTGGACCCAGGGGCCAAGACGGCCTGGAAGGGGAGCCCAGGGAGCTGACACCCTTAGGGGAAGCTCGCGAGGGCGTCTGCAGGAGAGGCTTGCGCCTGCACCCCGCCGATCCCCCCCCCTGGATGCCCGCGCCGAGCGAGGCAGTCCCCGCTGGCGTGCTAAACGCTGAAGTCGGACCCTCCTCCCGTGAAGCGTATTCCGTCGCCGACACAGCGGGCGGCCGCCTCCATGGACCCGAGAGCGGCAGGCATAGCACGGGAGGAGGGGGTGGTTCAATCATCCCTGCGAGACACGCAGAACTTGCGACCTTCCGTCGCTCCCCTGGATCGGAGGACGGCGGGCAGAGGGAGACCCAAGGCTTTCGACCCAGGGGCCGTTTGGAGGCGGAAGTGAGTACCGGGAGGCCCCCACTGGGGTCGGTCGGGAGGGCGTTGGCAGCGGGCACCCTGACGGTGCGACCTTCAGTCGATGCACTGGAGGTGAGAACGACAGGCACGACACTGGAGGGGGGGGTGATGCTCTCATCCCCGCGATACACACAGAGCTTGCGACCTTCCGTCGCTTCCCTGGATCGGATGACGGCACGCAGAGGGGAAGCGCGCGGCTTTCGACCCAGGGATCAGCGGCAGGAGGAAGAGAGGAGCTCGGACCCGGCCCCCACAGAAGTGGGACGGGAGGGCGTTGACATCCACGCTGAATGCGCGACCTTCCGTCGCTTCCCTGGAACAGGTGGCGAGGCGGGCCTCCCGCCAGAAGGAAGAGAGCGAGACTCGGGGGACACCGATTCCAGTGATCGCAGGGTGTCGCCCTCCTCCTCGGAGTTGATCGATCGCAATCTTCCCTCTCTGGGATCGGCGACTGGACGGCCCGTGTTGCCTCCCGGTTCGCCCGGTGCCGCCGGGATCGCTCTCGATCCTGCGGTCGGGGCCGCTCCCCTGGTTTATCGCATCGATCGCGCTAGGTCCCCGATCCCTGCGGCTGGATCGCCTCTTGCCTTCCCTCCCTCGACCACCAGCTCTTCCCCCTATTTCCCCCCTCTCGATCCGCCTCCTGGGCTCGAGCTTCCTAACGCCACGTCTGGCGGAAACCGCCGTGGGCTTGAGTACTCGTCGCAAGACAGAGAACGGGGGCCCCTCCGTTGGACGGACAGCGGCCCGCCTCTCGTGACGAGCCGCACTGCGCACAGGGGCGCCGTCCTCGTCGACTCCCCCTCCCACCCATCCCCAGACCTGGCCCTGGGGGAGGAGTTGCGGATGGAAAACCCGCCCACCCCCTCAGACTATGACGACCTCAGCCAAGCGCTGAGGAGCAGAGGGCAGAACGCCGCTGACCTCCACGCCCGGTGGCTGGACGCTACTGGGCACGCGAACGCTCACTGGGCGGCCAGTCGGGAGGCGGACGGACCCATGTGTGGCCCACGCGTAGCAGACGCCAGGATCACCGGCAGGGGGGGCGCCATAAGGGCCCTACGACGCCACCTAGTGCGCGTCGACGGTCCTCGGCGCGAGGTCCCCGACCGTGGAGTGCCGAGAACACCTCGCGAGACCAGTAACCTGGGGCTCCTCATACACCATGCGTGGATGGGGGCACCGCCCAGGCCACCCAGGCATGCGAGTCGACAGCCCCATGCGTGTGACTCCAGTAGAAGCCGCCCTCCCTGGACGTTGCTCAGAGCTAGCTACTTCCGCCCCGATCCTCGCTATCCTGGACCACTCCTGGTAGTCTGGTCCATCACTGGCGGAGACTATGAAGGGCGTCTGGGAGGCGTGCAACCTGACCCAATACAGGTCCTTGCCTTCCGCTTTGCGAGCATCACTCACGACCCCAGCATAAGAAGGGAGAGACTGGACGCCGCCGACCCCTCAGTATCGGAAAGGCAGCTGGCACGCCTCGAGTACGTCGCCATGGTCACCGCCGCGCACTACTGTGACATAGGCATGGAGCCCCCGAGCGGCTTTGACACAGATGGGATGCTCATGCCGACGAGATCCCCTGAAAGCGCCGTCCCCCTGCACAGCAGTGGTCCCAATCGAGCGGACGGGGCGCATGACCCCATGGATGTTGAGGTCATGGACTATGCGCACAGAGTCCTAATACACGAGCGCAGACAAAACATAGTCCACTTCCCGGACCATGGGGACGTCAGACAGTGGGCCATCACTAGAGGGAACCTCGAACGGGTGGGGAACGACGTGCATTCGAGACGACAAGCAGGCAGAGGCCCACTACCATGGATAGAGCCCGCCCTCTCGGGGATACCCGACAGCTCCACGGGCATCCCTGGAGCCCCCATGCAAGGAAACGACCGCAGTGACTACGCGTGGCCATGGTCCACCACAGCGTGTCGCCTACGGCTGCGTAACTTTTTCTGCCCAGAAGAGAGATGCGAATTCTGTGGCACCTGGATGCTCCGAGATCCCACAGGGCGAATATGCATCACTTGTCACAGGCTAGCCAACCCCTGGAGTTACAACCCAGGGGGACCGCGAGCAGACGACCCACCGCTGAGCCTCCCAGGAGCAGGCTCGAGTCAGCCACTCAACAGGCACGCCCTCGACCTCCTGGACACCGCTCTGCTGGTCCAGCTTGTTCGAGCGGGCATGCGATACGCCCCAATCGCGGAGCACTTGTACTCCCCCACACAGCCTGGACCCTCTGACTTCACCCCAACCTGGCTCGCGGGCGAACTCCTGGGAGCCTGGAGACATCTGGTGGCCCACGCCTCAGGCCTACCTGAAATCTGGGCATACGAAGACTCAGGGGCCCTCGAGGAGGTCGGGAGTGATTGGCAACTACGCACATCAGCTGTCTCGCTGGCCTTACTCTGCTCGGCGCCAGGCTCCTGGGCCCTGAATGTCTGCCAGCAAACACGGCAAGTCATTATGACCTACCCCCAGGGGCCGCTAGCTGGCTGGTTCCCTCCGGCCCTCTATCACTGCGGCCCAGATGCGCGCTCACCACCATGCCGGAGGCCCCCTCTTTCCAGCAGGACAACCGCAGCCGTCTCCTTAGGGCCGAACACCGTGGTGCACCTGGATGGCCTCCGCTGGTTAAGTTACACCATCGGCGGGGATCACCTGGATCGCGCTATAAGCGACGCACGAGATGAAGCTGACCTCAGTAGACGGTGGTGGCACAACAGAGACAGCCCGCACTCTCAAGCAGCAGAAGTCATGGGAGGCGCACTACAAGCAGCCGCACGCACCGACTGGCGCCCAATACATCCCCAAATGGGACAGGGTACCCCCCTGGGAAACCTCGTCACAGATGCCGTCGTCAGGCGACTGGACGCAGACAGCAGGGGCCAGGACCAAGTCCGTGCTGGGCGCCCTAGTGACGCAGACGCTCCCATGGATGTGGACAACCCCCGCGACGGCAGGGATAGCCACATGGACTCGGAAGGGGTAGGAAGGAGACCCTCCCAGGGACCCCCCCAGTTCTGGCGGAGGGGCTTTCCCAAGCGGAGCGCTCCCAACGAGACGCATTCATCGACGAGGTGCGGAGAATCAGGATGAGGGTCGCCAGCAACTCCATTACCCCAGGCATGCGTTGGAGCAGAATCTTGGTCCTCTTCATATGGAGCACTGCGACCGACAGAGGTCAGAGGGTTCTCGAGCTGGCCTTCAGGAGTAGCAACATCAGCACCAACATCACCGACCATGCAGCAGCCTGGTGGAGAGCACGGGGCGTCAGCTCCTACAGAGATGCCCAGATTGTGCTCGCGGCTGAAGCAGGCATGGCTTCCAGGGCAGCAGGCGCCACGCTCGAGGCCCCAGAAGTAGGCGGCTACATTGCACCCCAGCTCCAGGAGCGAATGATGCTGCATCAGGACGCCAACGGCTTCCTACAGACTGCCATCCTGTCAGGAGATCGACAGGCAGTACAAGCCGGGGCGAGGATCCGAGCACAGCTGGCCAGTACCGAGCAGAGGGTAAACCCAAGGAGTCACGGGCCCGAGAGCGAAGGCAGGGCCCGCCCTGGAGTTGAGGACGAAGCAGTGGAAGCCACAAGAAAAACCACTCCCTGGCACGCGGACATAAGACAGATGCTCAATCGGGCAAGCTTCGCCACCCCCCAGGGCAGGTTACCTACGGGCAGCACCAGAGAAGGGCTCCTGGACAGACTCATACGCACTCTCGACGCCAGGCAGCGGGATGAGGAGGGGGCTGGCAGGGGGACCATGCCGGCCCCCGGAGAAAGGACCTCTGTCAACGGTGACCAGGCACAGTGCCTGGCGCAGAGTATGATGCTGGAGCACAGGGTAGATCGGCAACCAGGTCCCTGGATCTCTAGAGCCTTATGGCTTTGCCTGGCGCCACACTACTTTCCACTCCTCAGACTAGTGCTGACCGTGCGGGCAGTGGACTCCCGACCCTACTACGTCCTATATCGCTGGATGGCTAGGAACGAAATGCACACGCCTGAAGACTTGGCGGCCCGCCTCCGGGGAGACTTCCCGGATGCCGATCTAGCCCCGTATTCCGAACTCACCAACTTACAAATCCAGACCCTCATATGCCATCTCAGTGAGGGAGCTAGTATGACGCACCTCGATGCTAGTGTGTCCGCCAGGGCACTCATTGAGAGCCTGGGGGATGGCTTATCCCAACTAAGCCCCCCCCCTGGAGACAACGCCAGGCATCCCTTGGAAAACGTGGACGCTGTGGACGTTCCTCCTTGGGACCTGGAAGTTGATACTCCACTATGCATGATCTGCAGCGAAGACATCCTAGGTTTTGCGGAAGCCTTGGTGCCCTGCGGCCACCTGTACCACGCCGAATGCTTTCGACAGTGGGGGATTGACCAGCCAGCGCAGGCCCACTCCCACGGAAGATGCTTCCCAGTGAACTGTCCGATCTGCCGCTCCATTGATAGGGGTAGTGTCACCGTAAGGTCGCCAGGACGAATCCGAGACGCCGACGCTGCCGAGGTGGCGGTGCCACCAGACCTCCTGCAACTCCGCGATGGGACCTTACCCCCACTGCAGCCCTTCCTGAGCCTGCAAGAGCTAGCCGAGGCATTCAGGCACTTGGGCCCAGATCTGGATTGCCTCAGAGCACAGGCACTCTCCATCCGATGACCCCACACGTATGTCTCGCTCTCAGACATGCGCAGAATCCACGTGCACGTTACGGAGAGGAGAACTGCGCAGGAGGCACGTCATGCCCCGATGGAGGTGGACGGAACCCCACCTGACGGGGGAAGCGGTGGAAGCGGCATGGACCCCGATGACACTCATGACAGCTCGCAGAGCCCTGGAACCCTTCCTCCACAGCGACCCCTTGGCCCCACCAACATGGCAGATAGGATACGACAAGCCCCGCGGATCACTTTCGGAAGATGGGCCCTTCTTCTGGGACGGAATCCCCCAGAGGATGAACCCAGGAAAAGAGGACCTGAGCGGTTCCCGGTGGGACTGCTTACCGCAGCCGTCAGAGACATCGCAGCCGATCTGGTAATCTCCAGAAGCACGTACCTCGGGGAGCGTGTAGCGGATGAGACTGGAGGCGCTTTCGCCCTGGCAGGCCCAGACGCCTGGGAGCAGATCAAAGCAGTAGTCACGGAGCGCAGGGACCAGCCTCAGGGGAACGCCGCCCCAACAATTATTTTGGTAGATGCCCTCGCTCAGCAGATGGGCGCTGCCCTGACAGCACCGTCCGTTGCGGGTAGCCCATGCTGTCTCATCGCCCTGGCCACCGAGGGAGTCCCATCCCCTGGAGGACCGGATCCGGTCGAGCTCGCGGCACTGGCAAACGCGCAGTGGGGATACCGAGCCGCCATCAGAATTACCCACCTCGTCCCGATTGGGCACCCCTACCGAACTGGCAAGCCCAGCCCACCCATGCAGCAGCTCTTTGCCGCTCAATTCGACCTAGCGGGCAGGACTCTGCGCGCGATTTTACCCCCGTCAATAGTCGTACACTGGGGGGGGAGGAGCGGGGACACCTCTGACGCCCTACACATCCTAACCCCTGAAAGCGGCAACGACGGTGTCGTCGCGCAGATCATGATGTGGAAGAGCGAGCTAGGACGATCCCACAATGGAGCGATCGCAGCCGACTGGGTCACCACGAGAGTGCAACTCCCCCGGGACGAGCTACTACGATACCAAGGGCTCGAGATGCTCTTCCATCACGTTCTTCGCTGCAGAGCAGCGAGGCCCAGGAGCGGTGAAGACGGCATACGTGCCCCCCTGGATAACTTGCAGGCGGCAGCCCAAACCACCACACTGGCCCACCAGACGGCATGCGTCTGGAGAACCCACGAGACAAGTGACTCTGTACACATCCCTGTGCCCCCCAGGGCGATCTGCATAGCCCACTCCGTTGCCTCCGCAACAGCCGGAGCCATGGGGCACAGAGTGGGAATTTGCGGGACGGGGCTTCTTCTGATCTCCACTCCAGAAAGGATCGCCGCCCCCGTCTTGAGACGCCTCCGGGGCGAGCTTCCGCGTGTCTTTGGAGACGGCTCCTCCTCCACGGCGCTAGGCCCGCGCCGCATCCTCCTGGAAGGACCCTGGGATGGGGGACCCTCTTTCGTGCGCCTTTCCGACCCCGAGGATGGCTTCCACCTACGGTGGAACCTCGCGGACATGGGGCAAACACGGCCGGAGGACGTCCTGCAAGCCGTAGAGGCCACCACCGGTCCTGGCACGGTCGAACAGGTCTCACCGTGTACGCCTGGTTCCCAGATGTCTCTGACTACAGATACATGACGCAAGTCCGCATGCGCCTAGCTGCGGCCGACACCATGGCGGCAGCCTTTGTGGGCACCAGCTGCATAGTGATCGGAGCCCAGACCGTCAGGATCTTCCCTGCCTCACCCAGCAGGGACCCCATGCACAGAGTGGCGGCGGCACCCAGGGAGCTACAGGAGCATGTGGAGGCACTGGCCAGCATCGCGGTCCGGCAAGCCCCCAGACGAGCCGTGCAACCCCAAGTCCTCGAGATCACCACGTTCGACAGGCACGGAACGCAGCTCGGAGAGATTCGCCCACGCAGCATGCGCCCTGACGCCTGGCTCCCTGGACACAACACCTTACGGCTCTTTTCTGCCTCGGTCGGCTCTGCGAACGCCCAGCTGCTAACGCGGCTTTGGCCGCTCCCGGATGGCCCTGACGGTTCCTCGCACCCAGCCAACGCCAGAGCTGCCCCACCTATCATCACAGGGGACTGGCTCCGGGAGAATGCTAGGGCGATGAGCAGGAGTGCGCCCAACACGGTACCTAGCGTGTCTCAGGAGAGTGGCTTACGAGACTACGAGACTGTCTTGCAGCCTGGAGAATACCTGCTCGCTGCTATAGCAGCCGGTGGAGCCGTGGAGATCACCACGAGCGGCGAATCCGGCTTCCTCTTCACGTCGGTCCCCACCTGGGTGACGGTGCTCCTCCCTGCGGACGCGGACATCAGGGCAGCCACGAGAGGTGCGGACAGACCGCAGGCCAGACTCAAACTTCAGCTCGCCGCGGGCCCCGTTCACGTTGCGCGCCTGGACTCCGCCCCGGCAGCCACACCAACCCCCGCTTCCGTGGGGCTGAGGGTCAATACTCCATCCCAGCAGCCACTTCCTAGACGCACCACCGCATCTCTCAACCCACTCCCTGGACCCGCCAGGCCCACACACTACCCGGAGCTCGCCGAGGTACTAGTGAGTGCATGCAGACCGCCCCCGGCCGAACTGGTGAGAGCCGACGAAGATGCAGCCCGCATCGCACGGGGCATGTTGGGTAGGTACGCCGCCGTGGTCCCAGAGCAAGCGGTCCACGACATGGCGCGCGGTGTCCAACGCCGGATCGCCATCGAAATCCGCAGGCAACTCGAAGGTCGGCCCACACAGAGGTACAACTGGGACATGTTTGCCGCAATCTGGGTCTTGCAGCTGGCCAACCCGGGGAGCCTGGACCGCGACCACGTCTGGCAACTCATCCGAGAGCTTGGGATTCGAGAAGAGGTCACGAGACAGCTCCCCTTCACACAATGGCTTGCGCCTGTACCGGACGACACCTACTCAGCCCACCAGCCCTGGCTCGAAGTCCCTGGATCTAGAGGCGCAGACGTCGACGCCACTACTGCGCTATCCATCCCTGAGAACGTCACCAGTGCCCTGGACGCCCTGATCAACAGGCTGTCTAACCTTCACTGGGAGGAGCGGCAGCGCCACGACCCAGGAAGAGTCACTCGGGGACGGAGAGGAGTCTCCCAGACCTCCAGAACGATGGGAACGGGGGACAGACCAACTGACAACCCAGGAGCAAGCCAGCGCAGAAACCCCAGCCGGGCGAACAACGAAACGGATGCGGCATGCACACAAGCTGGCGATGCGAGACCACCCGCCAGGACGGGCACTGGACCACTAGCCACACCCACAGGCCCTGGGCTCCCCATGTCGGTGACGGCACAGACTAACACAGGTCCCAGTGGCGGCGATAACGACAGCCCGGCCCTCACCACACAGGACGTGCAACCTCAGGCACAGATGGCGCCACTCGGGCAGAATACGGCACCGCCCTCCGTGGTCAGAACGACGGGCGACGGAGTAGCTGACAATGGTGCAACCCGGGTTGACAGCACCGGCCAAACCCCACCCCGGGCGGCTTCTGCGAACCCTGCGACACCCAGGGAGGGATCGGCGCGGTCACTCGCCCCGGTCCGCGCCACCATGCCGAGGTTGGGCGTAGGGGGGGGACCTTCCCCAGCCGGCAGCACCGCGTCTGCTGTGGGACGAGATAGCTCTGACCCCACAGGACCTCACGCGAGCCACACCGGCGTGGACATCCCTGGAAGCCTACGGACCCCTCATGCTGAGCCCAATGCCAGCACTGAGCATTGCGTGACTGGGAGGGTTGGAGCCATGGCCCTGGGCAACGCAGAAGGCGCGCAGCGCTCGCCCACTGCTACTAGGGCTGCGGGCACGGGGGGTGCAGCGGACAGCGAAGACGCAACCCCACGGGTCCTCGCGGACGCGGCCACAGCCCAGAGCAGGACACCGCCACCAGGCACGGTGCAGAGCACTTGCAACGACACCCTGGGGAGAGGAGACACGCCGAGAAGTGGGCCTGAGCTCCCCCCGTGCATGGAGGCGGACTGGAAGCGGGGGTATGAAGCCATGGCGCGCACGCTCAAACAGGCGCAGGTGCACGCCTCCGACGGCTCAGGTAATCCCCCCATCCGAGAGCGAATGGAACCAAGTTCTCAGTGTGATAGCGTGGGCTGCAGCGATACCCCAGCTGGACAAAACCGTTCGGGACTTGTACCAATAACTTGGACTGGCCATGCGAACCCCAGACGCCTTCAGCGCCTATTGGAACACCCACCCACCTCCGGGTACGCGCAACCCCGCTGGCAGGAGGATACGCTCACGCCAGGCGGCGCTTACCGCTGACGCGGCCTGCGCCCAACTGAGACAACTCGCAGGCAGTCCAGCCTCTCGCTCGGAGAGGGCGTCGGCACCCGAGGCCCCCTTTCAGAGCCTAACGGTTACTATCGCCCGCCATGCTGCGCACCATCCTGCGCGCGGGAGCCGGCGCCCCATTCTCCGACGACAGGGATCAGGTTCTAAGCGAGACTGTAGAGGCCTCTCCAAGGAACTTGCGCAGTACCGGAAACGCCGCCCGGCGTGCCGGCACACCCAGACCCGCGCGTGCCCCGGCTGGGACTACGGGAAGCACGACTGACAACGGGACGACCAGGCGCGCTCGAAACAGAAACACGACCGGGTCGCGACCGGTCGAGCCCAGCACCCAGCCTCGCGCTACCGCCGCCGATAGAGCCCGGGGGAGTCCGGCGCACCCGGCCCCCCGAGGGAGGAACGACGGCACACGCAGGAACACACTACGGAGCGTCACCCGCCTCAGAGCGGCGGGCAACCCAGGGAGGGACAGGTCCACCCGACCAGGCAGCAGACCCCCCAACCCAAGGACTCTGGTCGACCTCTGGGAGCGTTCCCGTACAGGAGATGGTCCCCCCACCGGCGTCGCTGGGAGAGGCGTCACAAGACGGGCGTCCAGACCGGCGAGCGCTGAGGGCGCACGGATCCGCAGACCGCGACCCCGTCCAACCGTTTTCTCACCAGACGAGCCCACGGCCGCCCCCCAGCCTGCCGATGTGCTCCAGCAGATATGGGAGCGACACAGGAACGGGAGAACTGGCCTCTGTCCAGTCGCACCTGCCGACGCGACACTCGCCGCGTACCAGATTGCGGGCTTGGACAATACACAGGTCATTTGTACTCTAAGGACGCTCCAGCAGGACGGCATTGTCTCCAGCGGCTCCCCCGACGGTGCATGGGACATCACGGGGCACCTTAGGCTCCACCCGATCAGTGATCCCAGGTACGGGGACGACTGGACGCACGACTTCACCCAGCAAACAAGAGCACGCATAGTCAACCCACGACCTGGCCCGAGTGCCGCCGCGGGACCAAGCCTTCATCTCGTATCACTCTTCGATGAATGGAGCCTGGCGAGACTTGCCATCGGCGACCTCTTAACCAAAGTCGCCGCGACTACTCGGTTCAGATCCTCCGCCTTCGTCGAAAGCAACGAGGAGGCGGCAGCTCGAGTCGAGATCCGTTGGAACCGCGACAGTGCCATGCGCTTTGACGGAGGACCCCCACACGTGAGACTGGGAGCCGATGTATGGGATTTCCTGAGAGGAGGCGACCGCCGAAGTCCCTGGACCGAGCACCTCAGAGACCTGGATCCTGGTAGCCTCCTTGTCATCACTGCGGGGCTCCCAGGTACCGGCCTTTCTGCAACCAGTCAACACGGGGGACTTGACGGACTAGCGGGCTCTCAGGCAGTGCACTTCTTCGCAGTGCCACTCCTGTGGAACGCCGCTCGTAGGCTCCGCCCGGACGTAAGCGTCATAGTTTGCTGCGAATGCCCAGCCACGATCCTACAGGCGCGCAAGCAGGCAATGTGCACGGCCCTGGGAGAACTCCCCCCAGACTGGGCCGTCCGCCTGGATGCCGCCCCCACAGTCGCCAGCCCGAGGGATCGATTATGGCTCAGCAACTGTCCTCCCGCGAATGATCTCGTTACGTATCCTCGACTCTCCAGTCCCTGGGAAAAGGCGATGGACATACAGACCGGACGGACGCATCCCTACCTGGACCCAGTCCAAAGCTCCCGCCAACGCCCCGGAGGTAATAGTTCCGTGCAGCTACCAGACACACCCCCTGTGCCTTCTATAAAACGGGGATAGCAATCATAGGTGGCTACTACGTACCCTCGCCGACACCAGGAACGGCAGCAAGAACATCCTTGAGGAGACTGGATCCGAACGTAGATTCCAAGGTTGCACGGAGGGACTGACGCTCGTCTGTCACGGAAGAGAGCGTGAGAGCCTAGCCAGCGAAGGAAAAGCGACAGCCTGGGCAGGTTGGCTGCTAGCGCGCGGGAGAGAGCACGGACTCAGGATCCCATCCCCGGAGGAACGGGCCCGAGCAGTTGGCCTTGGGTCATATGTTCGGTCCCTGGACATTAGAGGAAGGAAGCTCTATGACGCAGTGGGAGCCCACCTTGACCCGAGGTGCCTCCAACGCAGACTTGCGACCGTCATCCTGGAGTGGAGCAGGAATGAGAATATCTCTGACCGTCAGCACGATGCTCCGACTGAAAGCCACATTTGGGCTGCTTGGAGGCAGGCGCGCAGCTTTGCCGACAGAAACTGCCCTTGGGCGCCGCTCGCTGGGAATCCGGGCCCAGATGACATAGTCAGAACCATGCTGCAGCAGCAGCTCCTTGATCAAGGGTTGCCGTTCCCCTAGGCTCGCCTGAAGACCCAGGGACGCTTCATCTTGCCCTTGGGTCTCCCCCGCTCGCTAATCTCGTTCCGGGGGCGAGAACCAGGGCCTGGCAGCTAGCCTGCTCCTCCCTGAGCCGCGCCCTTGCCCTGCGCAGTAACTGCATCGTCCGGCGGCCGCGATCCCTCTGGGCCTTCGTGCACTCTACTCCCTGGAGCAACCCCACCTGGGCGGACCTCTGCGGGGACCTCTCACTTCGTGCCCTGGTTGACGCCATCTCCAACGCCACACAGGCCGGCTCACTCAAAAAGGGCTGCCGGAGCGTGAGGTACCTTAAAAGCACGACGGCTCATAAGAACACGACTAAACACGCCTTCTTATCGCAGATGACCACCAACGGTCGGATTGGACTCATTCAGGAGACCCACTGGACTGAACGCGAGGCTGCCGTCTGGTCCACCATGTTTCACGCTCGCACGCTCGTCGCCTCGCCAGCCTACAGCGGACCAGCCGGGGGATGTGCCGGCGGCGTGGCAATCATGATTCCGCGCGGCACTACACTCCTCCGGGCAGAAGATCTTGTCCCCGGATGCGCGGTAGCCGCCACCACGAGGTGACAACACCTACCGCCTGGTCTCGGTGCACCTTCCTCCTTCCAGGAAAGCCGAAACCATTGAGGCCATCAGACAGGCCATCGAAAGTTGGGACGACACCCCCACTTACTGGGGGGGGCGTCAACATCCAGTGACCGCGCAAGAAACCACCGCAACCGGAAGTTATGGATGTTTCTTTAAATTGATTTGTTGTTGGTTGTTCTGTTGTCGCGGTTACTGTTGGCACGTGCTTCGATTTCACATGTATCGAGTTCTCGTGGGGTTGCTTCATTGCCACTTGCAGAGCGTCTCCCGCAGACCTTCCCTTCGACGTGCTGGCGCGAGACCGAGTGGCGTGCCTGCGCGGCGCGGCCTGTTTAACACGACGCGCGTGCGCGCAGTTCAGAGGAGTTTACATTCGTCGCCGCCTGATTGTTGCGGCACCGCGCCATATTTTCTTGCGCGGCGCGTAACGCTCTTTTCGGATGCCACATGCGCGTGTTTTGCATGGGCGGATCGCCTTGGCGCAGCGATGCTTCGCGCGGCGTGGTTCGGCCGCTTCTGCGCGATGACGCGCCCGTGTGCGTGTGTGTTGTCAGAGCGGCTCTGCGTGACGGCGTGTCCAGTAGCGATTACCATGCCGTTAAGTTTGTTCCTCGTGGGCACGCGGGCCCCCCGCCCCTTTTCCCTTCTTCGCGGCACGCCAAATTGTTGGAGTGTCTATAAGTTTGTTTCTTTGGGCGCTTGCGCATGTGATTTTTTTTTGTGAGCATTGTTCATTTGTTGTCCACCTTTCGCGCGACCTCTTCTGGTTGCTTTCCCCCTCGTCCACTCGCATTATGTTTTGATGGCGTTTTATTGCGCACGTCTCAAAGTGGAGGGCCCGGTCCGCTCGTGGAGGGCGCGACATTGTTGACAAATCATGCGCGTCGCGCGGTTGTGGTAGAAACCACGGCGCGTGCGTCATGCCGATCTGTTCGCGGCAAGTCCCGCGCACCGCGACCGCGCAGCACTCGGCGCGGCGAGTATTCGAGCACCGCCACGAAAGCCATAACGCGCGACATGTCGTCGCCCATAGCCTTGCAAGGGCCGCAACATGTGACGCGCTCTTCCGCGCCGCTTCGGGGCGCACTCCTTCGTCTACGTCGTCGCCCTCCCTCTTCCCACGTCCCCCATGTTGTCACCCTCCCTTCTTCCATTTCGTTCTCCTTGTCTCATTATTGCGTCTCCTGGGGTTCTCACGTGGCACACGTGGACAACATGTGGTATGTCATGGGTTATTGTCGGGTTGTCATGGGGGCCTCCTGGGACACTCTTGAGTCGTATATGGGGCTACCTGGGGCATTAGGGGCCCTCTTGGGCCGTCGTGGGTTGCCTGGGGGGTATCTTGGTGCCGTCTTGGGCCGCGTTCGCCTCCATGTTGGTTTTCTTGCTTTGCCTGGGTTGGGTCTTCAGTTACCCCCAACCCCACTAGGTCTGGTACAAGACCTCCCTTCCACCTCCAACAGGTCTGGTGGGATGCCCCCCTTCCACGTCGACCAGACCTCCCAGCGGGCCCTCCTCCGGCGAGGTGGAGGGGGCCTCCACCAGACTTCCTCTGGTTCTCCTGGAGACCTCCCCCTGATCCCCCCGAGGGCTTGGGGAGGCCTTCCGGAGGCTTCCCTTGGTTTCCACAAGGTGTGGCGAGAGGCTTCCCACGGCCCCTGGGAGCACCAGGCGAGGCCTCCCCCAGGCTTCCGGGACGACCATGGGAGGTCTCTGGGAGGCTTCCCCTGGTTCACTTGGAAGCCTCCGATGAGAGTTCCCGCAGGGGGGAGGTCTCCTGTGGGAGGCTTTCGGGAGGACCAGGGGAAGCTTCCAGGAGACCTCACCTGGTCCTCCACCAAGTTTCCCCCCAGCGCCCCGGGAGGACCAGGGGAGGTTTCCAGGGGGCCTCCCCTGGTCTCCCCGGAAGTTCCCCCTTGGAGCCCTGCCAGATTTCGAGGTCTGGGGGAGGCTCCCGGACCCTGGCCCTCGGGGAGGATTCCCAGCAGGCTTGCAAGGGCCAGAAAAAACTTCTGGGGGACCTCCCAGCCCCCTTCTGGAAGTTTGCGGGAGGCCCCCAAGAGGACCAGGGGAGGTCCCCCGGCGGTCTCCCCCCAGATTCCAGGAGGTCGCCAGGACACCGCTAGGAGGCTTACTCTTCGGGGCCCTGATGCCAGTGGATCACCAGATGCAGTGCAGCTACGGTGGCGACGGCAGCAGAGTCGCGTTCAGCCTCGGCGAAACATTTGCCGCGCGTTTCCAAGCTGGGTGGCTGGTTGGGGGCCTCCGACGGCCACGCCGGGACGTTTGAACTTTGGGTCTTTCCGCTCCAAGAAAACATGGTGGACGTAAGGAAACTTCTGGTTCCTGAATAAATGCCCCCCGGGGGGCCTCGATGGCCCCAAAGTGCGAGACATCTGTCGATCCACCAAATTCAATAATAGGAATTCCCGGGGTCCCAAGTAAGGTCCTTACTTGGGTGCCTGGCGGTCCCAGAATTCAGGGCCTTACTTGGGTCCTCGGCGGTCACAGGTCCCACAGGTTCCACAGGTCCCACGTGTCCCAGATGTCCCACAGGTCCCATAGGTCCCACGGGTCCCGCAGGTCTCGAAGGTCTCGCCGGTCCCGCAGGTCCCGCAGGTCCCGCAGGTCCCACAGGCCGCACATGTGCCACAGGTGCCACAGGTCCCGGAGGTCCCGCAGGTCCCGCAGGTCCCACAGGTCCCACAGGTCCCTCAGGCCCAACAGATCCCACCGGTCCCAAAGTCTTGCAGGTGTCACAGGTCCCGCAGGTCCCACAGGTCCCACAGGTCCTACAGGTCTTACAGGTCCCACAGGACCCACAAGTCGCAAAGAAGGTGCCAAAGGTCCCAAAGGTCCCACAGGTCTCGCAGGTCCTACAGGTCCCACACGTCCCACAGGTCCCAAGGGTCCCACAGGCCTCGCGGGCCCCACAGGTCCCACAGGCCCCACAGGTCCCACATGTTTCACATGTCCCATAGGTTCCACAGGTTCCGCAGGTCCCGCGTGTCGCGCAGGTCTCGCAGGTCCCGCAGGCCCCGCAGGCCCCGCAGGTCCCGCAGGTCCCACTGGGTCCCACAGGTCCCACAGGTCCTACAGGTCCCACAAGCCCCACAGGTCCCGCAGGCCCCACAGGATCCACAGGGTCCGTAGGTCCCACAGGTCTCGCAGGTCGCGCAGGACCCGCCAGTCCCGCATACTCCATAGGCCCCGCAGGCCCCGCAGGTCCCACAGGTCCCACATGCAGGTCCCGCACGTCCCACAGGTTCCGCAGGCCCCACGGGTCTTACAGGTTTTAAAGGTCTCGCAGGTCCCGCATGTCCCGCAATTCCCACAGGTCCCGTAGGTCCCAGAGGACCCATAGGTCAAACAGGTCCCACAGGACCCGCAGGTCCCGCAGGTCCGCAGGTGCCACAGGTCCCACAGGTATGAATGACCCCACAGGTTTCACAGGTTCTCGCATGTCCACCGGTCGCACATGTCCCGCAGGTCCCGCAGCTCTCACAGGTCCCACAGGTTCCGCAGGTCTCCCAGGTCCCTCAGGTCCCACAGGTCCCACAGGCCCCCCGGGTCCCACAGGTCCCGCAGGTCCGACAGGTCCCGCCGCCAGCACAGGTCCCACGAGTCCCACAAGTCCCGCAGGTCGCGCAGGTCTCACAAATCCCGCAGGCCCAGCATATTCCACATGTCCCACAAGTCCCACATGCCCCACATGTCCCACAGGTCCTACAATTCCCGCAAGCCCCGCAGGCCTCGTAGGTCTGGCAAGTCCCGCAGGCCCCGCAAGTCCCAGTCCCCCCAGGTCCCACATGCCCCGAAGGCCCCACAGGCCCGATAGGGCTTACAGGTCCTACAAGGGCCACGGGGTCCGCAGGTCCCGCAGGTTCCGCAGGACCCGCAGGTCCCACAGGTTTCGCAGGTCGCGCAGGTCCCGCATGTCCCACACGTCCCACAGGCGACGCATGCCCCACAGGCCCCTCAGGCCCTACAGGTCCCACAGGCCCCACAGGTCCACCCAGCCCCTCCGGTCCCACAGGTCCCACAGGTCCCACATGTCGCGCCGGTCCCGCAGGCCCCGCAAGTTCCGCAGGTCCCACGGGCCTACAGGTGCCACAGGCGCCACAGGTCCCATTGGTATCGCAGGTCCTGCAGGTCCCACAGGTCCTACGAGTCCCTCAGGTCCCACAGGTCCTAAGGGTCCCACAGGTCCCACAGGTCCTACCAGGCCCTGTGGGCCCCACAGGTCCTACCAGGCCCACGCGTCCCACAGGTCCCAAGGGTCCCACAGGTCTCGCAGGTCCCTCAGGTCCCACAGCTACCGCAGCCCGCACAGCTCCCACAAGTTCCACAGGGCTCACGCTCCCAACATTTCTCCCAATTCCGGCAGGTTCCACAGGTCCCGCAGGTCCCACAGGTCACCTTTGGTGTTATTAAGATGGTTCCTGGGGTGATGTTTGCAAGGCGAAGGCGCGTGTAATTGCATGCGCTGCGCGCAGTGCAGAGTGAACCGTGAGTGCAAGTGCGAAACGCTGCCATGTAAATTGGGGATTGCGCCCGTCCTGGAATCTTTTTGTGAACTTGCGGTTGCGGTGGTTTCCATCGTGGTCATCCAGCTTGACAATCCCAGGGATGGTGAAACAGACGAGGCCGCGGCCCTCGCCGACTTGCTCTCGCTGACAGGACCAAGCGTCTGCCACTGTGACGGGCCCACCAGAGTGGACGCGGACAATGAATCACATATCGACATCGTTGCGTGCCCTGTTCGACAGCTCGGGGCCTACGGAGTCAAAAAGGCTTAGAAACCCTCGGTCTCCGACCACGCCATCCTGTATATGGAGCCGCAGGGCGCCCCCAGAACCCGCCGCGACAACGCCATCCGTGCAGGCGGCCTACGCATACTTCCAAGCGAAGCGCACGCTGAATTAAGAACCCTTTACTCCTTCCTCGAGCGCACACTCGGCTTACCGGACGTCGATCTGGCCGGCCTCATACAACCCGCCGACTGGGTCCGCCCGGCCACCCCTGGACAATTTCCAGCCAGCCACGTTGACAACGACGACGGCGAAGGAGAAAGAGAACAGGAACCCTCCACGCCACCCCCGGCTCCCAACCCGGGTGATGATCACACCGTCCCGCTTCTGCCCACCTCCTCTCTCTCGGCCGCAACGCCATGTCCGCTGCCGCACAGGACTGGTGGAGAAAGTGGCGCAGAAGCAAAACCAACCGCTCGCCAGGGGCCCTACTCGCGGCAGCAGGAAGATCGGCCTCCACGACCCGCCCGGTAGGGGCGCTCGCGGCCTGGCTCGCTGAATATGAGTGGGACGGCAACGACTTGACGCCTCAGCAGGCGGCCCTCTGGCTGCGAAGATGGGACAACGACGCTGCGCAGAGACGCGCCGCCCGCTTCACTCCCGCGCAAAGGGGCCCTGGAGTTGAGCGCCCCGCTCTCGCCTCCCACTACCGGACGGGGCGAGAAATCTTCGTCAGGACACATGCCATCCTCGGGGTTCGTGACGACGACGGAAGCTGGAAGGGACGCACGAAGGAAGTCGACGATGTCCTGTGGCGGAGCCGAAGTCCCATCTGGCAGACCGCCCCTCCTCTCCCCCCTGCTGCGGACTGCATCCTGAACGAGTACTTCAGGCAAAAAGACACCGGACATTTCCCACACTCTCCCAGTCCGCAGTGGGGCAGGATCGCCTCCCTCGTTCTAGGACCGAGCGGCAGTGCCCCCGGTGTGGACGGGGGGCCGTGCGAGCTGTACCATCCCGGAGCGCGCTTCGTTGCCGGCCTCCTGGCCCAGGCCTGGTACGCCGCGGAGCTAAATCCCGAGCTCCTGGACCTGGTCCTAGGCCCCTCTGTCGACCTCCTGGTCTGGATCGGCAAGAAACCGGCCGCTGAGCTGCCCAGCGACATGCGTCCCTTGCAGCTTCCCACTTGCCTTCGCAGACTGCACGGAGCAACCATAGCTGACTGCCTCGGCCCTGTGATTGAACCCAGGCTTAGCCCCAATCAGGCTGCCAAGCGCGGAGGGCAATGCGGACCCAACATCACCGCCGCCACCAACCACCTGGCCCTGGATCCTGTCGCCGACACCGAACCTGGGCCCTCACGGGCCGCCCTGCTCGGCACACACCAAGAGGCTGTTGACCGATATATACGGGACGCCGCACGACACCTAGGCCCTGCCCCGAGCACCGCTGTCCTCTTCTGTGATCAGAACAAAGCCTTTGAACGCATTTCCCTGCAATGGATGGGGCAGCTGATGAGGCGTTGGCAATTCCCGACCTGGCTCTTGCACTCCGTGGACTGCCTCGTCGGCAGCAGGAGTGTGCGCACCTGCAAAGGAAGGTACAAGAGCAGAATAAGGAAACTTTTGCGGTCCATAGGAATGGGAGGCACGACCTCCCCGCTCCTCTGGTGCCTGGGCTACGACCCTCTCATCAGTGCCCTGGCCGACATCACCGGGGCGGACGACCCGACGTATGTGGACGACCTGGCTGCCTTATTGGGCGCCACCTCCCAATCACTACGTGCCGGCACCGCCCTGCCCTGGCTCGCGCGATCAGCAGGGCTCCTCGTTGAAGCCCACAAGTGCAGGGGCATCGAAGCCCAATCCGGAATCGACATCAGGCAGCACCTGGACACGGCCCCCGTGGACTTCAGCGACAATGGCACCACCACAACAGTCACAGGCCTCCCGGCGGGTCTTATCCTGGAAATGATAAGTCGTGCAGCAGGCCCTGGAATCGCGGTGCAGTGTACTCCCTGGAGCTGCTCATGCAATTTCAACTTTAAACGGCACTGGTCCCCGCCAGCAGCCACGAGTGGTGGAGGCGTGCCATGGATTACACCCCCTTCGGCTCGTCCGTTGTTCGCTCCCAGTGGCCCTACCTCGGCGCCTGCGTCGTATCTCGGGCCGCCGAAGGGGAGAACCTGCCGCCCAGAGGTACAATGACAAAGGGCAACTCGACGCACTCGTTGCCGGCACCTGGGGCAAACCCCTCCCCAAGCTACGGGGCCGGGCCATGGCTCTACACCTTGCAAGCATGTCACCCACCAAAACCGCCCTTGCCCGGAACACCTATCTCATCGCCCTCATCCCTTACCCATCCCACTACTCCCTCCCGGACATCGTGCAAGAAAGGACACTTCGGGCCCACTTGCGGGTCGCCCTCGGTCTCGCCTCGGCCTCCTGGATCCCGGACAACATTCTCACTGGCCTGGGGATCCGCTTCCAAGTCCCTGGCTGCCCCAAGTGCCCGGTGGCCACGTCACGGGCGATTGCTGCCGGGGCCCACGCCCTCGACGACCTGTGGGGGCCCCTGCAGGCGAGGCACAAGGCTGGGAGAAGGTGGAACAAACTTGTTAAATGGGCTCGGGACTTCGCCCCGCGGGACGAACCACGCCGTCCCGGCTCTAAAGTTCTGACCGACGCAAGGGCCGCTGACCTCTTCAATCGTGCGATGAGGGAGCCCCCAAGACTGCGGGCTCGCTACTTTGGGCGCGTAGTTTACGTTGCGGCTTGGGCGCAGCTCCACGGGCACGTTGTGAGCAGCTGGTTCTCCACGGCCAGCCACGAGCGAAGATGGGCTCAAACAGATGGCGCTGAATGGTCCCTCCTCGGGCACTGTGCCTCCTTCACCGAGGCGCACCACGTCCTACGAGTCCTGGCCAACGGACTACCCGGGTCCGCGCGTCGACGAGGCGTCGCTGACAGGATCCCCCACCAGTGCGGCTGCGGCAGGGCGGCCAAAAGAGTTTGGCTCACCGCTGGACAACGGGATCGGGGACAGGCCTGGTGCGACACGTGCCTCGGGCCCTGGACTGGAGAGGCCTCCCTCTGGCCCCTCCTTGGCGATGACTCGTTGCCCGAGGACCTGCGTTCACTTGCTGCAGAGAAAAGAAGGCAACTCGGCAGCATCAGCGTTCCTATCCGACAAGGACTCTACGGAGCTTGCCCTCTCTGCGGCCTGGAGGAAGCCTCCACTGATCACGCGTGGTGCTGGTGCCCCGCCGCCGCCCTTGCCTGGGGAAAGGCCAGAGGCCAGACCACCCCAGAGACCTCCCCACGGCGATTTGCTCCAGGGGTCAACACCAGAGGCTTGCCTGCCGCCTCTTACACCAGATCTCCTTCAGATACTGCGTTAACCTGGACTGCGCTCCAATCGGCGCCGACGAGGCTGCCAGACTCATCCTCCAGGGAATCGCGGTACTCGATACCGACCTCCAGGAAGACAATGAGGACGATGATGACATGCAAGAAGGGCAGGCCCCTGCCGCACCGGCGGATGAAACCGCTGTATGGGCCCCCATGCTAGACCCCTGTCAGCAGTGCTATCCCCAAGGTCCACACCTGCTGCGCATTCACGGGGCTGCCGGCCCACACCTCGGCAGGCAAGCTCCGCGCGCCGGGGGGGAAATCCGGCGCCTCCTTATCACGATCAGGGCCGCGCGGAGCGGGGATCGGGTCGCCGTTCTCCAAACTTGCGACACCAGGGCAAGCTGGATGCCTCCAGGAGCGGGCTGGTTCCCCTGCCCCAGAACGGACAGGTCCCCCAGCGCCCTCTGGACCAAGACGTACTGCAGGCTCTGCGACCTACATACCCTGGTGCTCAGAGCTAGCAGGGATATGGAGGCGGGAGAAGAGATCGCCGTCAGAGACTCCCCGCTCCCCGCCGCCGACACGGCCTAATGGCCCTATGAGCTCACCTTCGATTGGGGGGCCCGCAGGATCAGGGAAGGTGATAAGGTCTCCGGCGCGGCGGCTGTCTTCTGGAGTCACGACCCGCACCGCGGCTACCCCCGCGTCGTCGCGGTCGCTATCGTTGCCCTTCCAGGCTGCGACAATGCGCAGACGGCGGAGGCTTCCGGGTGTAGAGCGGGCCTCGCCCTGCCCCCCCATCTAGCCGCCACGCTTCGAGGGGCCCGGGTGGTTGGCGACAATCTAGCGGCTATCAGGTACGGAGCCGGCACCGGTCGCCACCGCCGGCTCCACCTGGCGCAACATATGGACTTCGCCCTCAGACAAGCCAGCGAGGCCGGATGGACCCTCACATGGCAGGCTGTGCGTCGGCGCCTCAATAAAGCTGCCGACCGCCTTGCAACGCTAGGGGTGTTTTGGGCAGACGCCCTTCGTCGCGCCGGTGACCTGGCGGTCACCTCCTGGATCGTCTGGGATGGCTCCCAGTCTCCCCCCCCATTTCCCCGCCGCGGACGTCGACCTCTGTGACTTGGACCAGGTTGCTCTGTTCGTTGAGGCTCTCGAAAATCCTCATCCCCCCCCTCTCCTCTGATCGCCCCCCGCCGCGGCGCGCTAAGGTCCTGACGGGTCGCAGCGACAGCTGCCACAACCAGACACAGCAGCCTTCCGCTGCCACCCTGGATCTTCTCACGCCTTGGACAATGCCCAAAAACAACCAAGGTCCCATCCGTCGTTGGCCCTCGTGCCTGCCGTGCAGTGACAGCGGGCCGCCAGAGCGCATGGGCACGCGTGTCTTCCTGGCCCGCTTCTGTCCCTGGCTGCGTTGGGTCTACTTCCATGGCGGTTGGCGGCACTGGTGTGAGATCTGCCAAGAGCCCGTCGACGGCACAGAGCACCTCCTAAGCGAGAAGCACTTCGAGATGTCGGAGGCGCGGTGCCTGGACGGTTGGCCAGACCCGAACACCTTCGTCACTCTTGTAAATCTCTGGTGCAATTGTGGAGGGGAACCCTTTGACTCGTACCATCACGTGTCCTTTGTGCGGAAGCCTTGGCACGGCTGGAGGCCAGTCCAGCCCACGGTTACCCGTGACGGGGTACGCTCGCCCCCTGGCATTGCGATCCCAGAGGACGCGCTTCACGTGCCCATTACCTACCCCCTCTGGGACGATCGCCAACGTACAATTGCCCTGGTGGCACCAGGGTGGACCCGGAAAGGGCGCGGACACACATGATGGATAGGCGGGGCGCCGCAAGGGAAGGCCTCAGGCCGTCTGAGGGCGGCGACGGGAACAGGATGCGGGCGAAATCGACCATCGGGCCACTTCCTACACCTGGACAGGCATCAGGCTTCTCGGGCCTGCCTCCCCCTCCGCCTCCGCCGCATCGCCCTCCCCCCGCCTGGACTCCACCCAGTCAACAGCGAACAGTCCTGTTGGCCGAAGACAGCGCGACGGAGGTCGACGCTCTCTCCCCGACGAGCCCAGCTGCCCTGGACGACTCACTGGCCATGCAGGCTGCCTCAGAGGTCCCCAGTCTCTACTCGGTACCGCTGGGCTCTCTGCACTCTAGAGTCCACCCCAAGACAGCGCTCGGGGAGCTGATCGGAGCCGTGCGACTTCCCTCGCAATGGCCTTATTCTCTCCAGGACCGAGGACAAACGCTAAGGAGAATCGCCTGGGTTGAAAGCCAGACCTCGGTCGAGACGGTAGACGACGGCAAAGGCTCCACTCGAGAAGATCTCGCCAGGAGAGGTAACTGTGCTCTCGGAGTTCGCGTCTCCAAGATCGGTGCCAACGCGGAACTGGAGGACCTGGGCACCTTTCGGCTGCGGAATGCTATGTACCTGCCTGTCGATAAAGAGCTTATCCTGTTGGAGTGGCCCTCAATGTTCAAGGTTGCATCCAGACCCTTGGAACGTGACAAAGAGAGCAGGTGTCTGTACATTTCCGTCACGGGCCCCATAGTAGACAATATTGCAGACGTCGCAGTCCGGTGGCCTTCTGCTCTGGGAGGCACCATCCACCCCAAGGACGCACATGCGCTAGATCAGCCCTTCCGCCAGGCACCCCTCAAACAGGTGCACCGTGGTCTACAATGGCGGGAAGGGTGGTCTGTTCCACGAAGATGAGTCCAAGGCGAAACGCCCCTTAGCGATGATGTTCCCTGGTACCGTGTGGATGAGGCCCCCTCTGACATCCAGTTCTGGCGGCAATGCGCGGCGCTCGACCAGATCTACTTCCTTCGTCAGAACCCAGCGGATCTGTTCGGCCACCAGCTATCCCCGGTGACATTCCTCTTGGCCTTTGTGCACGCCCCGCGGTCGGAGCGACAGTTGGCCAACGACCTGGAGCACGCTCGTGCTTTGGGGCTGAGCCTTAGGGCCAGGGCGGCCGCCACCCTGGACCAGACCGTTCCCGACGCCGATCGCACGCAGGCTGCCGAGGACGGCCTACTGCAACAGGTACCGCCTCTCCCCCAAGGCCTGAAGGCGTTCTCTGACGAGGAGATCTCAGATGCGACTGGCTCTGTCTTTCAGAGAGTGCGCTCTACTCCACAGAATCCTTGACAGGCACAGGCCGAACGAAGATGCGTCCAGGGCCCTGCAGGCCACGTTGAACCACCACGCCGTACTTGTACATGGACCCTCTGGAACGGGCAAGACCACCTTCTCGGTAGCCTGCCTGGACATGTGGGGCTCCTGCCTACGCCCTGGACATGCGGTCGCTCTGGCAGCAGGCTCCAACACAGCGGTGGACCAACCAGCTCTGGCAATGATCGAAGCACAACGTCAGCGGCGCCTCGACCCAGACACGGGTTTCCCCGACAAATTCGTGCGCCTTGCAAAGAAGGACCGTGTCAATGAGGCACTCGTCGACCTGACGCCTGAAGGTCACTACAGGAACGCCCACGGAGATTTCCCGTTCCAGGACGGGCACAAGAGCCAGGACTTTAGGCCCTACAAGGCGAGCTTGCTACGGGGGGCCAGGATAATCATGTCTACACACGAGGGGTCAGAGGCATTCGGTCAAAAGGACAGCCCACAAGTTGTCCTCCTGGTAATCGACGAGGCTGGACAGGGCACAGAGCTCCACGCGCTCATGTCCATGGTTAACCTGATCAACAGTGGTGGGACTGTGGTCCTCGTTGGAGACCCTGCCCCCCCACGGTGCTCTCCAAGCTGGCAAACGACCTTGGGCTCTGCGTCAGCATCTTCGACAGGATGTTTCACGCACTTCGCGGCCAAGAAACGTCCGTGGTTCGCCTCTCGATCTGCTACCGGATGCATCCGCAGCTCATTGCCTTCCCTAACGCTGCCTACGACGGGAACGGAATGAAAACCGGTATCCTGGATCCGTTCGGAAAGAGGCCAATTGTTGAAGGCATCCCCTGGAGAGGCATCAGCGCGTGGGAGCCCTGGCGACTGAAGAAGCTGGCGGAACTCACTGAGTCTGACGAAGGTGACCTCCGCGCCACCCTCGAACAGCTAGAACCGCCGCCAAGCGCAGACAAGCACCGTTTCCTGTTGGTTCACACACCCTCCTGGGAAGTCACCTCAGAGCTGCAACCTGGCTTCGCCAACCTACCGGAGGCAGCTCAGGCCGTGGACATCGCGCGTGCACTTCTGCCCGAACTCAACAATGGCACCTCTGTCAGGATTGTGGTCGGATACCAGCTCCAGTCGGCGATTCTCATGGATGGGTGGCCGCAGGGTCCTCGCCACCTCTCCAGCGCCCTGCGCAACACGAAAGGAAGCAGGAAAGGGCAGACCGGCAAGGGGAGAGACGGCCCTGGACGCGACGGATCGGACACACCCGGACCTGGACAACCCCCTCAAGGCCACAGGGTGGACACTCAGCGCTGGCAACACGTGTTCCGAGAGGACCATAATGTCCATACTGCTATCAGCTCTTCTTTCCCTGGACTACGGCAGGTTGCGGGCGAGCACATGAAGAGTGGGGCGCTCAAGCTCACCACAATCGACTCCAGCCAGGGAGGCGAGGCGGACATCGTGATCGTGTTAACTACCCGGAGCAACGGGAGCTACAACTGGGGTTTCGTCGATGACGCCAAGCGTCTGAACGTGGCGATCACCAGGGCTAAGCGGAACTTCCTGATCTTGGGGGACGGACGCATGTTCGCCAACGCCACCTGGTCACAGCTTCGAGTACTCTCAGAGTACGGGCGACTGACCCGCCTGTGGGTCCAGTTCCGAGGCCACGCCCCAGTGGGCCGCAGGCTCTCCCTGGAGATCGACGAAAGCTTCGACCCACTCCAGGACCTCGCTGCATGGATATCCTCGCCCGTCGCCTGGAACCGCGACGCAAAGGGGAAGAACGGGCAGAGCGAGCTGGATGCCGCCAAGAAGAAAGCACGTGACGCCCAGGCCACCGGTTTCGCTGAGCGCTTTAATGCACCCCTGGACGAGCACTTCGACTGGGAGACCCTGGGTAAACTAATCTCGGGAGGGCTCCACGCTATCCTCTCAACGCCTGCCTTCCATGTGCTCATATACCTGATGTCCGGGCTACACCCTCACGAATTCACACTGGCCAATGCACCGCGACAGCCCGGCATGCTTGACCGCAAGGCTTGGTCGCATCTGGGCTTCTTGTTTGACATGTCTCTGGGACTCGACGCTACCAATCTTGTCTACAACATGCTGTGGGCAGCAATCGTGTGGTCGCTGGGCCTGGGCACCCCCCGGCAGGACGCGAGCTGCGCCGTCCCTGACGACTCCCTTCCCCCGTTGCCTCACGCCAACGGCAGGCGTGTAACACTCTGGAAGCGTCGCCAGTGCACCCCCAAAGGGCTCTTCCGTCAGGTCCCCAAGGCTTGGAGCACCGCTACCAAGGACTGCTGCCGACACAGGAGGCACCCTGGAATGGCCGGGCTGGGAGAGATCCTCCGAGGGTGGGGTGCCTCGATGGAAGAGCTCCGCCAGGGAATCACACACACCTGCAAGGCCCGGTCGCTTCTGGTTGTCATGATGCTCATGCTCCGCGAACCGCGAGTGTTTCTGTGGCCTTTCTCTCATGCAGAACAGGCCGGGGACGTCATCGAAGCCATCCTGGTTTTCTACGTTCCCTGGCAAGAGGTTCACTTGGATTTCCGAAGCCACTTCGCCCGCACCTGGAGCCTCACGCTGGAAGACCTGGCCGACCTGCACGGCCGCATCGAGGCTGTTCTTCCCCACGTCTCCAAGCTCGTGGCATTGGCGCATCACCACCCAGCCGCGCGGGAAGCCGACTGCGCGCAGACCTGGAGCGAGATGGACAGGCAAGACTTCCAGCTAAAAGCGCCTATGCTCGTCCTCGAGCAGGTCGTCCCGGCAGCAACTCTAACCTCCCTGGACACACGCGGCTGCTCAGTTTGTGCGCTTCACGTCGCACTGGCGGGGGCCGATGCCTCCCTGGGTCCTGACGACCGGGTTGCGGGTCTTTCCTACATCGGCGGCGGGATTGCCTTGTCCAAGACCGACCTCAATGCCCCCCCACCACCCGCCCCCGCACCTGGCACCAGGCTGGACCCTCCAGTCATCCCCGACGAGAGGCTCACGCTCGAGAAGAAGAACGGCATATACACTTGCGACAGGTGCGGAAGGGACCAGCTGACTTCTGCCGAGGGCACCTGGATCTCCGACACCACGCGCCTGATGGTCGCTCAAAATAGGCCCCAGGCTTACATCAACGGCGCCAACATGGGGTGGTTCTGCGAGGTCTGCTGGGTAAGCCGCCTGGAGGAGCAGGGCCTCCCTACGCCTACAGGTGCGAAGCTTGCCGACAGAGTCAAGGAGCATGAGCAGCAGACAACGGGGGCCAACAATGACCGAGCGAGCGCCCTCCCTTCCCTGGGGCATCTCCCGCTCGGCTTTGGATGCAGCCCCCTGGAGGACGCGAGGACGTTAGCGGACCTCCTCATGGTGCCGACGGGCATGAAGGTCCCTGAGCGTGCCAATGCCACCATTCCCATCCTACGGATCCGGGACGAGCGCTTCGGTTTAAAAGCCGCGCAGACGGGGACCTACTCTGCGAGGTGCGACACCTGCTCCCAGGGGGGCCCACTCCTCGTTTTGAACCCTGGCTCCCCGCCCCTGGGGTGTTTCATATGGAGGCCGGCGGAAGGTGTAGGCGTTCCCGAGCAAGCTGGGCTGCCCCCCATCGACATGCGTGCCCTGGCCTGGTGGGGGCGCCAAAGGAACGCTACATGGTGCTGCCGTCGCTGCTTGGTCCCAATATGGAACATAGGTCCGGCCACCCTGGACCACATCCTGGATCGGGACTTCAGGTCACTGTATCCGGAAAAACCTCCAATCCTTCCTCCGCTCAGCAGCCAGATTGGATTCGAGGCGCCTGTGGACATCACTGATTCTCTTCCTTGGCTGGGCGTGGACGCCAAGGCCCACGATCAGTTCACCAACGTCGGAGCAGGCAATCTCCGTGGACCCAGCGCCGCGGGCGGTACTGGTGCAGCGTCAGAGACAACCCCTAGGACCCTCACCCAGCTTTTGGACCTCCTGCTGGACCTGCCTGCACCGCAGGGCCCAGTCCTAAGCGACAGGAACGTCTCGAATCCCACCCTAGGCTCCGTGGACCCCAGCAGGCTTGGCTCCAGCGGACTGTGCGCACGGCGATCGCTAGTAACCTTCCTCCGTGATTTCGATCCTGGACTGGAATACTCCTGGAGGCAGTTTTGTATCGCCAACCGCGACAGAAGCGCCCCGGAGCCCAGCTACGACGAGGCCTCCCTGCCTGACGAGCTCCTGTCAGAGTTCCTTAGGACCATATACGGCGATTATATCCCAGACGACTGTCTCCCTCCCAACCAGCTCTGGGAAGGCAAGCGCGTGGCCGCAGCGCGAGTCATAGCACGCCTGGCCAACGGCGAAAGACATAAGGAGCCCTGGAGGACTTATGCGGCGACGCTTGCCCCGGCAAATGGCTTCGATCCCATCCGACACGAGATCAGCACGCTGACGGGCTTCTTACTCAGCCTCGGTGCCGATGCCCTCGCCGCTACTACCATCACCTCCCTGGCCGAGTCTCCCCCAACGGGCGTCATAGCCATGAGCGACGACAGACCAGACACTCCCATGGCCGCTGACACGGACAGGTCACAGGTCCCTGGGCACGATGGACAACGACTCGCGCATGGGCCACCAGGACCCGCCGGACCACAACGGCAACGACGGGAGCACGGAAGAAGAGATCGTTCCTCCAAAGGTGGAGTCTCCCGACTTCGGGGATGACGAACCACCTCGTCCTCTTACCTGCTCAGAGTCGGCCCAGGACGACGACGGTGATCGCTCAGGCGATGAGGCGCCTCAGCAAAGCCCATCGGCGGGCAGCTCCGACGCCGGCCGCGACGAGACGGCGACCTCAGCCGAGGAGGAAGCGCCCCACGCCGACCGCCGTAGCGGCCCAGCCTGTGATCCCACGAGGGACGAGAGAACCCGAGACCGGGATGACTCGCGGTCCGAGCGCTCTTCCGCGCCCACCCCGCAGCTCCCTGGACAGAGGCACTATCACCCCATACCGGTACATCGGAACAGGATGCGCTCAACCGGTTGACCTGTCCGGAAGGGGGCGGCCCCATGTACAAAGTCCGGCTGGGCACAGTTGACCTCGAGCGTCCCAATGAGACTCCAGCCAAACGCATAACCAGGCTTCAGTCGGAGCTGGGCGCAGTCTTCTGCGCGCTTTGGACAGCAAACACGCAGGGAACTTGGACCCCTGGAGCCAGGGCGCCCAAATCCGACCCGAAACTACACACGGCCTCGGACATCAGCAACTTTCTCGACGCCTGGAAGGACTGTGGGTACGACGCCTACGAGATGAACACGAGGCTGGGCTATGGCATTGACTGGGACAGATTACGAGCCAAATACCTGCGGCACTCCCGAACAGACGACAGGGGCAAAGGCAGCTACCACCAGACCGACTGGCGGGGCCGCGCGTCGGGCTCCTGGAACACCTGGGGCAGCTGGCAGGGCTTGTGGAGGGACGGATGGCGCGAAGATCGATGGCAGTCGGGTGGCAAGCGCGGCGGTGACTGCCCCGACGATCGGGGCGATAGAGATGAAATGAGGCTCCGCTGGAGAGATTGAGCCCACTCTTCGCTTTCTCCCCGCCCCCAGCGCCTAGCGCCACCGCCTGCGCCTCTCTACGCAATGTTTGCGGCCCTCCGCCTCCTTCTTTCACCAGCCGGGGGGCCGCGCCACCGCCCCCCTCCCCTGGACGGCACTCCTCCTACCTTTACTTTGGAGTGCCGCTCAGTAATACCATCTGCACTCTGCGTGGCAGCGCGCATCCTGCAGACCCACAGGCCACTGGCTCCGCTGCCTTACTCTACCGGTGGCCCCTTCACTCGCGCCGCAAGGTTTCCTCTTTCCTGGTTACGTTTCACACCTGACATCCCCCTGGCGCTGCCTCGGCCGCGCCGCGGGCCCTCAATTGCGGCGCTCTGCCGCCCTCTTCTGGTTAATGCTGTCCACAGCCTGCCCGCTGCTGGACTGGCGGCCTCCGGGCCCTACTGTAGGTCTTTCACCGCCAGGCGTGCCCTGGCGCGCGTCTGCGGACGCTGGCTTGCCTGTCCACGGGCCCACTCCCTGGATCTCGTAAAAGATGAACGGCCTTCCGCCGTGACCCTGGATCGAAGTGGCTCTGAGGGCTGCGTCTTGGGTTGGTCCGTCGCGTCCCTCGGGTGCTATCCGACTCGGTTTGGGTAGCGCTGAGACACTTTGGATGTGCACGCGTCACGTGGTCAACCGTGCATCGTGCACTACGGCGCCCTCCCACTCGGTGGGTTCGGGCTCGCGCATCTCAGTTGTGAAGGGTTCTCCGCCATCATCGACCCACACCCTGGATGCGCGTTCTGGCGTCGCGACATGGATTTGCGGCCTGGATTACGTCCACAGTCAGTCTGTGTTTCCCGTCAGACTCCCTGGATCGTTGTCCTTGGGCACCCTTGAATGCTGAACGGCCTTCCGCCGTGACCCTGGATCGTAGTGACTCTGAGGGCTGCGTCTTGAGTATATGACGTTCTCGTCCCTCGGGTTAGCGGACTTGGTTTGAGTAGCGCTGAGTCACTTTGGATGTGCACACGTTTCGCGACCGTGTACCGTGCACTACCGCGCCCCTCCACTTGATGGATCTGGGCGGTCGCATCGCAGTTGTGGAAGGTTCTTCTGTCATCATTCTCCACACCCTGGATGCGCGATCTGGCGTCGCGACTCGGAGTCGCCGTCAGGATTTTCCGCTGGACTTACGCTCCCAGCCAGTCTGTTTACCCGTCTGGCTCCCTGGATCGTTGTCCTCGGCACGTTCCTTTGTTCGCAGTTGGACTTCTGGGAACGCCTCTCGCGCCATTTTGGCTGCGCTTGGTCTCCTCGGTGCCTGGCTTCAGGCTCCCTGGATGCACCCTTGCATGCCCGTTCTGGGGCTGTCTCAGGCTCCCTGGACTGCACGTCGGCTCTGCTTCCCTGGGCGCTGCCCCCCCCGCCGCCTGATCCGCGGCCCCCGCGCGCGCTCGGCAATTCAGTCGCGGCCGTAGCCCGCCCGCGACCTCCCGCTGCTGGCGCTTCCGCCTGCGGCTGTAAAAAAAGCTCTGTTGCGGAGGGAACGATGGCCCCGTTTCCGGCAGCATGTTGGCATCCGCCAGGGGGGCCCACTATCACCGCTCCTGTTCGCGGTGGTTGTGGACGTCTTCCTCCGGGCGCTAAGGCAGGCCGGCATCCCCTTCCTGATGCGAGCCTATGCCGGCGACTTCTCCATCGTGGTCCGCTCCGCTCGTGCGGCGGTGCCCATCTTGCGCAGACTACTCCAGGAGCTATCACAGGTGTCCAACCTGTTGCTTAACCTGCCCAAGACAGTCTGCATCCCGCTCTGGGAGGACCCAATTCCTAGGGCCAAAACCATCATCACCGCCAGCTGCCCAGACTGGTCCACAATTCAGGTAGCGGACCACGGAAAGCACCTTGGGTTCTTCGTCGGACCTGGCAAAGCCGACAAAGCATGGGTAGCCACTTGCATCAAGATGCTGCAGAGAAGCGCGACCTGGGATTGGTCCCCCCTCGGGCTTTATTATGCCACCACGGCCTACAACGTCTACGTAGCCTCGCTGGCCTGCTACGATGCACAACTCGATGACTACCCTCAGATGAAGGATGTGGCGGAACGTGTTCTCCGTGCGGCCGCCCCAGGGCCCTACTGCTGGGCCATGCCGGACGATCTCTCCCGCCTCAGCGACTGTTGCGGACTGTCTGCCAGTTTCCGTGACCTGGAGACGACAGCTCTAGCGGCTAAGGTTCGGGCGGCCACTTTCGAGAACAACTCTCACGGAGGCCTCCGCGTTCACAACCGAGCCCAGGCCCTCAGCCGCGCTATCTCCTCCTCGGACAATTTGGTTCGACGCGCGATTTGGCGCCAGTGGATCCACCGGAACCCGCTGTTCGTCCTCCAGCGCGCCCTGCAGCGCGTTTCACAGCGAGGGCTTTCCCCGCGCAGTGTCATGACGGATATTGCACGACTGGCTTCCCGGCCATGGGGCCAAACGACGCTGAAGCGTATTCGGTCTCGCTTCCAATCATCCTT
>CAUYUJ010021340.1:120000-125000 GCA_963575745.1 Prorocentrum cordatum
GAGTGGTCCCAAAGTGATGCCTGGTGCGATTCAGCGCCAGTCTGTGGCCAGCCTGGCCCAGGCGTGCTTCTCCGTTCCGCCGCCGCCCGCCGACCTCGCCGCTTCGGCGTCGGTGGTAGCGGGTCCGGCTGCGCCCCCTGGCGTGTTCGCCGGAGAGTTCGCGACCCGCAGGCGTGGCAGGCTTGTCCTGCTGGCGGTCGGCAACCAGGCTATTGACCTTGTCAGCTGCCTGCCCGACCACTACCAGACGTTGCTGGAGGCCGCCGGCCGCCCCATTCGGCTACCTGCGGCGCGATCGCGGGGGCCTTCAGCAGGATTGGACATGCTTGGGCCCGCGATGGATCCCATCTTGGCGCGGTTGCCCAGCAAGTTCGCCAAAATTTTGACCAGTGCATGCGAATCTGGTGTCGTTGAACCTGCGGCCGGGGTTCGCAGTTTTGTGGGTATCTTCTTCGTCCGCAAGAAGGGCGGCCCTTTGCGTGCCATCTTCGATCCGCGTATGACCAACGCGCAGTTTGTTCCACCCGATGGTGTCGCTTCGGCTTCGCTCGAGGCGTTGGGGTTGGGGGGCCTTGGGTTGCCGGCTGGGCAGCAACTGTGGGTGTTCGCGGGGGGCGTCGAGCATTGCTGTTGCCGCTTCCTGCTGCCCGTCGACCTGCGCGGCGATTTCGTGCTGCCCGCTGTGCCCAGGAGGCCGCCGCCGTCGTGGCTGTGTTCATTGTTCCTGCCCTCCGCCGAGCAGGTGCACTTCCAAGTGCGCGTGGCCCCGATGGGCTGGAGCTGGGCGGTTGCGCTCGTCCAGGCGGCCAACGCGCAGCTCCGGGGGTCGGGCCCGTGCGGGCCCCTGCGCTGGATCTGCCGCAGGCGCTGCGCGCCTTCGGTCGCTGGTCGCGAGACCGCCGCGCTGCCGTGCATCGACGACTTTGCCGCCCTCGGTGTCGGCGTGGAGTCCGTCAAGGCGCTGGGGGGCCGAGGTTTGGGCGCTCACGGCGTCTCGGGGCCGCGAGTCGCCGTGGGCCTCCTTGGGTTCCGCGTCGACGGCGTGAAGGGTGCCATTCGCGTCGCGCCCGAGCAGTTCTGGCGGCTCGTCCTGGCCTGGACCTCATCCGCGCGCATCCCCTCCTCGCGGGCGCCGAGCTGGAACGTCTGATCGGCCGCCTCGCGCACGTGCTGTTGCTCCGCCGCGTGGTCCTGTCTGAGCGCCGCCTGCGTGCTCGTCGGCAAGTGCTACTCGCGCCGCGTGCGTCTCTGGCCTTCGGCGCGCAGGAAGCCGCGGTGGGCGCGCTCGTAGCCGCCGCTGCCGTGGGCTGACCTGCGCGGGGCCTGGGCGCCCAGCGTGTTCGCCGTGGGCGCGTCTCTGACGGGTCTGGGCGCGGTCGGGCTCGCCCATCTCGGGCGGCGGCTATTCTTTTTGTCGGACAGCATGTGCATCAGCTGTGCTGGGTCGCGCCTCCGATTCTCCCATCTCGCGACCCTGGAGCTTGTCTGATCTTGTTGACTTGCAGTTAGATGGGCCCCCTCCGAACGGAACCCCGCCGACGGCCCTTCCGGGCGGTTCGAGCCTCGCCGTTTGCGGGGTCATGGAGCGCCGCCGGCTCGTGGCGCCTCGCGGCCGCCAGGGCCCCCCGCCGCCGCGGGGGCCGCCGGCGCCGCCGCCGCCCGCGCCGCGGGCGCCGACGAGCAGCCGCAGTGCAGGGCGCCGCCGCGGCTCACCAGCCCGCCCCAACGCAAGGAGTGCGCGGGCCTCCTCGGGCTCGACGGCCGCGGCCCTGCTTTGGCACCGCCGCCAGGGCTCGCGTGTTTAGCTGGAGGCCGTGATGCCCACGACGCAGCAGACCTACCTCCGCTGCCTGAGTGGCCTTTGTGCCTGGCTGGGTCTGGAGACGCCGCCGAGCGTGTCGACCGTGGACTGGGCGAAGCGCTGCCCCAGTACCTGGACGACGAGTTCGCGCTGCGTACGAGGCCGAACAGAGCCTCGAAGCTGCTGTCCGCTCTGCTGTGGGCGGGACCCGCGCTCGGACGCCCGCGGAGGGTGGTCCTGCCGCGAAGCAGCAGGGCGCTGCTGGGCTGGGGGCGCAGGAGGCCGGGCCAGTCTCGGCCGCCCCTGCCCTGGCTCTCTCTGCGCGGGGTGCTCGAGATTCTGCTGCTGAAGGGCAAGGCGCCGATGGCGTGCGCGCTCGGCGTGATGTTCCGCTGCTGCCTGCGCCCGGGCGAGCTGCTGGCCAATCGAGCCTTCCAGCTGGTGCCGCTGGCGTTGGGCCTGGGAGGCGGCTTCCTCTGGTGGGCGCTGCTGTTAGTTCCAGGAGGGTTCTGGATCCCCGGCGAGACGGGGGAGCTGGGCGACTCGCCGGCACTGGGCGTCCCCCAGCTCCTCTGGCTCATGCCTGTGCGGCGCCGCCTGAAGGCCGCGCTGGCGCCGCGCGAGCGACTCTGGAGTTTCGACTGCGCACGGCTGCGCGCAGAGTTCGAGAGTGCGCTGTCGGCGCTTGGGCTGCAGCGCCTGGGGGCCACGCCGTGCCGTCTTCGACGCGGAGGGGCGAGCCATGGCCAGATCGTCGATCGGCGGTCGCTTGAGGAGGTGGCCAAGCGGGGAAGGTAGCGTGCTCGGCTGTCGGTCTGACGACCCGAGAAACACGGCCGCCTGGCGCTGCAGGCGTCGCAGGTCTCCGCGATCGCCCAGTAGCGGCCGCGCCTCAGCGAGAGGAGGATGCCCAGTCTGTTCGCCTGCAGCCTCGCGCGGCCCTCGGCCGAGTGCGGCTGCGCCGCGAGCGAGTCGCCGTGGAGATCCTCTCGGGGTCAGGCCGTCTGTCCGCTGCGCTCCGCGCCCGAGGGGTCGCCCCCCCCGGCCTCCCTCCGGCCGATCGGCCCCATGCCCAAGTCGGCAACGAGTTAATGCGAATCTCGGCTGTGCTCGCGAGGCTCGCCTGCCAACCGAGGATCTCTGGGGGGCTCGAGAACCTCTCTCTCTCTTTGTGGCGCTGCCCTCCTATTGCCGGTCTGCTTCGTTAGAAATCGTTTCAGGATGTTCTCGCCGACTTTCGTATGTGGGGCGAGCCGTGGCGGAAGCGTGCCAGGCTGCGCCTCGGGCGTGTCTCCGGCCATTCACTAGGGCAAGAGCGCCGCGGAAAAAAAAGGGTTGTGTGAACGTGCCAACTGCAGACATCAGGCGCTCGAGGGGGCGATCCTAGGAGGCCGCTTTTGGACGGTTGCTGCCCGGCCGTGCTCCAAGACCCTTTGCCGCTCCTTCGCCAAATCCTTGGTTGACGCCTCCTTTGACAGCCGCCTGGCTCGGTTGTGGGATTTGTATAAGAGCTGACGGTTGTGCCAGTGAACTAATGCAATTGACCGTGGATGCGGCCAAGAGTTGTTTGGTGTCAGACTGTTGTGGCGTTCCTTTGCACCGTCGCTGCCGAGGCAGTGCCCCGCGTCCTCTCACGCTTGTGCTGGAGCATAATAAAAGGCTTGAAATATCGTGGACCGGGTTGGCCTGATATTTGTGGATCCGCAATTCTTGGATCAAATCCAGCCGCTCGAACTGCCCACCCACGCGCCACCCTTTTTCTGCTTTCTTTGTTGTCTCCTACACTACTTCGCGAATTCAAAAGGCCAAGTTGGTGTCAGACTGCTGTAACGTTCCTTTGCGCCGTCGCTGCCAAGGCCGTGCCCCGCGTCCTCTTAAGCTTGTGCTGGAGGCAAATGAAGGGCCAACAGGGGCTCTTAGGCCCGACTTTAAGTCTCTGGTCCAATTTTGTAGCCACGTGTCGGTTTCGAAATCTCTTCGGAAAGGGTACGTAAGTCGAAAAGGCAACCGCCATTGATGTGTCCCACCAGTCGGTCGACCACCTGCGCCCAGAAGGCAACTGGTTCTGCTGGCAGGCTGGCACCCCAGCCGTCCGTGTAAAATGCCATTGCGCAATGGTCGCGAGGCGGCCGCGCTTGCTCCAAATGTGGAAGCAAAGTGCGTTTTGCATTTTTTTGTCATGGCTGGTAGAGGGGGTGTGTCCCTCATGGGGTTGGCATGGTTCCGGTTGGCCGCTGGCCGGGTGGGAAAGGGGTGTATATTAACAGTGAGCAGTGATAAACCTTTTCCCGAAGGGGGAAAAGGAGGTTGAAAGATGAACCTCCCTAGACAACCTACGCTCAGAGGGCTGGCGGGATTCTGACTTTCGAGTGCATTAGCGTAGTCTAGCGTCTTGTAATCGATGGGATCGCGCCGACCTGCCGTCGACTTAGCGTCGACTATCGCCGATTTAACGTCGACTCGCGTCGACGTGCGAGAGCCAGCAATGTGGTATAGGAGGCTCCCATGAGTTGCAACAGAAGACTACGATTTGTTTCTTGGCTGTTCAGTCGGAGCGATATCGGTGTTTCACGATGGTGCTCCCGCTGCAGCTTGCGCATCAATGTAGGATCAGCGCGATGCCTCCGCCGTTTAGGATGGCGCTCTCGTTCCAGCGCGGCCCTCTTTTTTTTTTGTTCCGAGTCCTTCCGCATCGTTGTCTTCTGGCTCCTTTCCCATCCTCCGCCTTCCCCTGGTATTCCTGCAATTCCCGCTCTTCCCACTCCTGCTATTGCTGCTGCTTGTCCTCCTCGTCCTCCTCCTTTTCCTCCTGCACACACTCCAGCTCATCCGCCACCCCCTTCTCCTTGTCCACTGACACAGCTGCCCTCCCCTGATTGCGCATAACGCGGTTGTGTCCTTTTAAATTTCGGAGGTCCCATGTCCGCCATGATACCCGTCGGTGGATAGAGAGAGAGAGAGAGAAAATCAACGCAATGGGAAGGGATAGTGGGAGGCGTAGAGCGCGAGCGCGCTCTACGCCCGAGCGCGCTAGCCCATGCCCCCTCTCCCCGTGTCTCCAGCCCTCTCCGCTCCCCCTTTTCCACCTTGCATGCCCCTTCTCCCCGTTCCTCCTTCCTCCTGCCTCCCCCTCCTCCTCCTCCTCCTCCTCCTCCTCCTCCTCGTCGTCCTCCTCCTCCTCCTTCTCCTTCTCCTCCTC
>CAUYUJ010021340.1:130000-140895 GCA_963575745.1 Prorocentrum cordatum
AGGAACGGAGTGAAAAGGGAGGGAAAGGGAAGGAAAAGGGGGGGAATTGGAAGGAAAAGGGAGGGAAAACAGAAGGAAAATGGAGGGAAACGGAAGGAAAATGGGAGGGACACCGAAGGAAAACAGAGGGAAATCACACCACTTCTATTCGTGTGAGCTCCTCCAGTGCCGCCCTCTAGAGCACGAGCGAGCCCCCCCGATCGTGGGCGAGCCCGCCTCCAGCCATGCCGCGCGCAGTCAGGCCAGACAGCGATGTGGTATCCCTGCTGAGCTTAGGCTGTGTCTGGGGTTGGACAGTTCTGGTTCCCTTTTCGCGTTCCTGCGTCTCCGGCAGAGCGGTTCGATCGCCCGCGCAGTCCCGGTTCAGATGGGATGCTCTGCCGCCGTTCGGCTTCAGCGCCTGCGTGTATCATACATCATCTCCACCGCCCGCCTGTGCCCTGTCTCCCCAATTAGTGCTTCGCGCGCCCCGCCTAGCTCTTAACCGGAAGAGGCCCGCTCTCGACCCGCCGACCAAAAAGTGTATTATACACCATCGTATTTCGTATTGATGGGTTGAAGTTCCGCTGCTGCACTGCACCGTATTGCCGCAATGCTTTCTTTCGTCAAGCGCCCCCCCCCCCCCCGCAATTCTGGTGCCTTCCTCCTTCTCCTCGTTACTTCTCGTACCCCCGATCCCTGCGAGCTGCCCGCGCGACCGCTTGGTCCCGATGAGCGCGGCCCTTCCCCCTTCTCTTCTGCCTGGGAAGACATCGCGCGACTCAACTTTCCACTCACCTCGCCTCGCCGCCTCCTCCTCCTCCTCCTCCTCCTCCTCCTCGTCCTCCATCTCTTTTTATTTCCTATCCAATCAGTCGCCGCAGCGCCCAGCCCAGCGCCGCGGCGACTTCACTCCAGAGTTACGTCTGTCACGGGCTGGTGCGCGCGGCGTGGGAATCGCTAAACTCCAGAGTTGAATCGTGTGCAGGCTGGCGTGTCCTCCAGCCTGGCGGCGACTTCACACTGGAGATCAGTCTTCCTCGGGGTGGTGCGTGCCCCGGGGTCGGAGCGATTTAACTCAGCAGTTCAGTCTTGGATCGCATCCCGGTTTCAGTCGCCTCCTCCTCCTCCTCCTTCTCCTCCTCCTCCTCCTCCTCCTCCTCCTCCTTTCTCCCACCTCTTCCCCTTCTGCGGGGGTTGCGATCCGCGAAACTGTCGCCGCTTGGCTCCTAGGAGGTCCAGCGAAGTGGGGATGTCAACAGATCCAGCCGACATCTCGCAGCTCCCTGGTGGGCTGCGAAGAGCGCAGTTGTCGCCCTTTTCGTGGGCTTCTGGGAGGTCCAGCGGAGTGGAGTTGAAAACAGTTCCAGCCGAGACCTCGTGGCTCCATGGTGGGCTGCGAAGTGCGCAGCTGTCGCCCCTTCCGTGGGCTCCTGGTAGGTCCAGCGGAGTGGAGTTGTAGACAGATCAAGCCGAGACCTCGCTGCTCCCTGGTGGGCTGCGAAATGCGCAACTGTCGCTATTTTCGTTGGCTCCTGGGTGGTCTAGCGGAGTGCACAGATCCAGCCGAGACCTCGTGGCTCCCTGGTGGGCTGTAAAGTGCGCCACTGTCGCCACTTTGGTGGGCGCCTGGGAGGTCCAGCGGGGCTGAGTTGCAGACAGATTCAGCCGAGACCTCGCGGCTCCTCCATTGATGTTATTTTTGTGGGTCATTGGTAAATCTCGTGGGGTGGAGTTGTAAACAGATCCAGCCGTGACCTCGCGGCCCCCTGGTGGGCTGCGAAATGCGCCACTTTCGCCACTTTGGTGGTCTCCTGGGAGGTCCAGCGGAGTGGATTTGTAAACAGATCTAGCCGATACCTCGGGGCTCCCTGGTGGGTTGCGAAGTGCGAACCTGTCGCCACTTTCGTTGGCGCCTGGGAGGTCCAGCGGAGTGGAATCGTAAACAGATGTAGCCGAGACCTCGTAGCTCCCTGGTGGGCTGCGAAGTGCGCCACTGTCGCCACTTTCGTGGGCTCCTGCGAGGTCAAGCGGGGTGGAGTTGGAAACAGAGCCAGCCGAGACCTGTCGTGGGCTTCGGGGAGGTCCAGCGCAGCTGATTTGTAAACAGATCCAGCCGAAACCTCGCGGCCCCCTGGTGGGCTGCGACCTGCGCCATTGTTGTTATTTTTGTGGGTTATTGGGACTTTTAGTGGAATGGCGTTGCAAACAGATCCAGCCGAGATCTCGCGGCTCCCTGGTGGGCTGCGAAGAGAGCAGCTGTTGCCGCTTTCGTTGGCGCCTGGGAGGTCAAGTGGAGTGGAGTTGCAAACAGATCCAGCCGATACCTCACGGCTCCCTGGGAGTGTGCTCGACTGGCCGCTCTCGTGGGCTCCTGGGAGGTCCAGCGGAGTGGAGTGGTCAACAGATCCAGCCGAGACCTCGCGGCTCCTTGGTGGGCTGCGAAGTGCGCAGCTGTCGCCCCTTCCGTGGGCTCCTGGTAGGTCCAGCGGAGTGGAGTTGTAGACAGATCCAGCCGAGACCTCGCGGCTCCCTGCTGTGCCCGGCTCGGTCATCGCTCGACGTTCGAGTTTCGAACCTCGAAGATCGACGTTTGAGGCTTCCTGGCGTCCGGAGTAGTGTTAGTGGGCTCTCCTGGACGCAGGGAGGAGGAATGAGGGATGATGATGATGATGATGATGATGATGATGATGATGATGATGATGATGATGATGATGATGATCATGATGATGATGATGATGATGATGATGATGATGATGATGGTGGTGGTGATGATGATGATGATGATGATGATGATGATGATGATGATGATGATGATGATGATGATGATGATGATGATGATGATGATGATGAGGAGGAGGAGGAGGGGAGGAGGAGGAGGAGGAGAGGAGCAGGAGGCGGAGGAGGAGGAGCACCAGGACGGAGGGAGGAGGGATGAGGGAGGAGGGAAGAGGGAGGAGGGAGGAGGGAGGGAGGGAGGGATGAATGGAGGGAGGGAGGAGGAATAGGAGAAGGAGGAGGAAGAGGAGGAGGAACGGCAGGAGGAGAAGGATAATGATTAATGTGATGCTGCTGCCGCTACTGATGCTGCTGCTGCTGATGATGATGATGCTGCATGATATGATGATCATTATGCTGCTGCTGATGATGATGACTGTGATGATGCTGAGTATGAAACTGATGCTGCTGATGATGCAGCTAATGATGATGCTTTGAGGATGATGATGATGCTGATGCTGAGTCTAATGATGATGACGATGATGCTGATAATGATGATGATGCTGATGATGGTGCTGATGATGCTGATGATGCTTTTGATGGTGGTGATGCTGCTGCTGATGATGATACTGATGATGATACTGATGATGATGTCGATGCTGATTTTGACGATGATGATGCTGATGCTGATGCTGATGCTGATGCTGATGATGACGATGACGATGCTGATGCTGATGCGGCTGATGATGACGATGATGATGATGATGATGAGGATGATGTTGATGATGATGATGCTGATGATGATGCTGCTGCTGATGCTGCTGACGCTGACGCTGATGATGCTGATGATGCTGATGCTGATGATGATGGCGGGGATGATGATAATAATGCTGATGATGATGATGATGATGATGATGATGATGATGATGATGATGATCATGATGATGATGCTGTTGATGATGATGGTGCTGATTGCTGCGAATGACCAATCAGACGACGACGATTATGATGGCGATGAGGATGATGATGATGCTGGCGATGATGATGAGCAGGATGATGATGATGCTGATGATGCTGCTGATGATGATGGTCTGCTTATAATGATGATGATGATGCTGATGATGGTGATGGTGGTGGTGATGATGATAAGGATGGTGATGATGCCGATGACGTTGATGATGATGATGCTGCTGATGATGATGACGATGATGACGACGATGGTGATGACGCTCCTGCTGCTGATGATGAGGTGATTATAATGATGATGCTGATGCTGCTGATGATGACGATGATGACGGTGACGGTGACGATGATGATGACGATGATGATGATGATGATGCTGATGCTGCTGCCGCTGATGCTGATGATGATGCTGATGCTGATGATGATGATGATGCTGATGCTGATGCTGATGCTGATGCTGATGATGTGATTATGATGCTGGTGATGCTGATGATGATGATGCTGATGATGACGATGATGATGCTGCTGATGATGATGATGATGGCGATGATGGTGATGATGATGATGATGATGATGATGATGATGATGATGATGATGATGATGATGATGATGATGATGATGATGATGATGATGATGATGATGATGATGATGATGATGATGATTATTATGATGATGCTGCTGCTGCTGCTGCTGCTGATGATGATGATGATGATGATGATGATGAGGAGGAGGAGGAGGAGGAGGAGGAGGAGGAGGAAGCGTACCAAGCCGAGACCTCGCGGCTCCTGTGCGCGATCCCATCGGCCGAGCAGTGTAATTGTCATCCCCGTTGAGGACCCACACCCAGCCGAGTTCTCCAGGTTCCCTGGGGGGGCATTGCGGGGCGCGGTGCGCGAAATCAGTTGACATATTGGTTTTTTCTGAGGGGAGCGGGTCGGACTTCCCGCTTGTTTCGAGCTCCAGGCCAACAACCGCTTCAAGGACCCGCGCCTCGCGGAGCCGATGAACTTCATGCGCAAACCGAGGAAATGAAAGGTACCGGGCAGCTTCGCACGACTCGAGACTGACCGAGGGGCGGTTCGAGACGGGGCACTTGCTCGCGTGGTACTGGGATGCGGTGGCTCGCTGGAGGATGATGCGTGCGAAGAGAGACGCCCGGACTCTGTGGCAGGTCCTCTACCTCGTGCAAGCCGCCGACGCGTCCGCGGCCCAGCTGGCGGTGGACCTGACCGCGAAGCTGTTGAATTAGGGCAGCCACGGCATGACCGGCGGCATGCGTGGAATGCTTCCGTCGAGTTGGGGCATGCGAGTTCGATTGTAGGAGCCCCAGGGCCTCAAGCGAAAATTGGTTTTGCATTGCGCTGGCAGCGGGGGAGTATTTTGCGCCGCCGCCGCAGCGTGGCGCCGCTGCGATCTGCCAGACGCATCATACTATTACTCATGTTTTGCCGCGAAGCTGAAAGCTGGCTGCAAACCGTTACAGATATACGGCGAGCGCTCACGTAACGCGCGGCGTTGTCCAGTCATGTAGCGCACGGCGCTGTTACGTTTCACAGCGCAGGTCGCTACGGCGTCAAGCTCGCGGCGCTGTCCTGCGTCCATGACTCCTCCCTTCCTCAGCTGTCCCCAGCGCGCCGCGCTGTCTGTACCTTCCTCTATGATTTCTCTGCAGCGCACTTGTGTTTTCATTGCGGATCCGTCACGTTGTACTTTGGTGTTGAGCGGTCTTGGGGATCGTCGCCGCATGCGAACAAAACGTTGGGTACGTCCCCGGGAGATTTGCGTGTCCCTGGGCTCCTTCAGTATGGAGAGCGCGCGTGGGGGGGCAAGCGACGCCCTGCCGGCGCCGCCTCGGCGGTTGCGTTTTTTCTCGCAGTGGGTGGGCAAGGGGCCCCTTTGCGGGGCCCCATGAACGAGAGCAGAAAACGTCAGAGGGTGCTTGTCAGCGGAGTGCCCTGAGGGGAAATGATAATTTAGGCCTCTTAGATGTGGTCGGAGTAGATGGGGTTGGATGTGGACCCAAATATATCCGCGTCAGCGTCGCCGATGCACCGCCGACGTCGCCGATGCATCGTCGACGCATCGCCGATGTATCGGCGATGCAGTGCGATCCCCCGACCCTTTTCATTCGGACTCAATTTGGGTGGCCTTTAGATAAATATTCGTTTTTTTTTTTGTTTTCCGAATGCGGCGGGACTTCTCATTAGCAGAGTGTTTCGATGCTTTCGGGCACGGTTCACAGAGTTTTCCCCCGCGCCTTCTCATTTCTTCCCCCGGTTCGACGTTGAACCAAACGCATCCCGAAACAAACGCACGGTGGAGAGGGTGCCTCTGGACCCTCCTCGGGGCGCCCAGCGGCTTCGTTTTGGCGCCCACCGTGATTGGAACCGTGGCCGCGAACGGGGGTTCAGAAGGCGATCTTGGAACCCTGAATCCGAAGAACAATTCACGGCATAAACATCAATTTCCGCAGTTCTGCGCTGATGTCTTGGGTTTGCGGTGGGGCCCCGTGGCAGCGCTTCCGGCGCCGCCCGTGCTCCGCGCGCCAGTGAAAGGGGTCCACCGCAGATCCAAGAAATACGCGGGGACCGTCGAAAGCCTATGCTTGTGCCAATCTTTCTTCTAAGACCAGGGGGGGAGACCCCTCGTCTGGGCCTCCCAAGCGGAGTCAGACCAGACGGGGGTCGGCACATCGCGCCGCATCGCTGAGGCATCGGCGTTGCGGCACGGCCCGGAACCCGATCTTCTCCATCCTCGTCTTCCTCCTCTTTCCCGTCTTTTTTCTCCTCCTCCTCCGCCTTCTCTTTTTCCCCTCTTCCTTCCTTCTCCTCCTCCTCCTCCGCCTCCTCCCCTTCCTCCTCCCCTTCCTCCTCGCCGTCCTCATCCTCCAGCGAAGCAGGTGCGTCGCCGATGCGTCGCCGATGTGGTGCAAACCTCCGGCCCCAGATGCTCCGACTGTATGGGCGGTCGCCCAGATCGCAGCTCCCCAGCTTCTGCCGCCCTTTGTCTGGCTGAGGGCTTCGCGGCGGAAGGCCCAGCCACGGCGGCGAGGGCTCCCGCGCCCCCCCCCCCCCCCCCCCCCAAAAGAAAAAGGCGAGGGCCATAGGAGTTCCTCCTACATCTCTAGGCCTGCTAGATGGGGTCCGAGTAGATGGGGTCGGCGGATCGCGCCGCATCGCCGATGCATCGACGATGCGGCTCGATGTGGAGACATTGTTTCCCCACGTTGACGTCGCCGATGCATCGCCGACGTCGCCAATGCATCGCCGATAAATCGGCGATGCATTGGCGATGCGGCGCCATCCTTCGACCCCATCTACTCGGACCCCATTTAGGAGGCCTCTACCCCCCCACAAAAAAAACGAGGATCATACGAGGTGCCAATATATCCCCTCCTCGGCCTCTCTCCTCCCGCTTTGCTGGATGGTAATGGCTACTTTGTTACCGTTGCCTGCAGCCTCGGTCTCGTTGGCGTTGTGCGGTTTGTCAAGCTTCACCTTGCGGCCGCATTTCAAGCAGCAACTCTTGTTCTTCATGAGGCAATAGTTCCACTCAAGTTGGCCAGATCCCGCGCAACGACTCCAAGCATTGTCACGGCCTGCAGTCTGGCTGACTGGCTTGCCCCCAGCATGCTCAGAATTCGGCAAATCGGCCGTTGAGTCATGCTACCTCCCTCGTCCTTCGATCCTCGAGATGCGGGCAGTGTCGAGCGATCTTCCTTCTCCTCCTCCCCCTCCTCCTCCTCCTCCTCCTCCTCCTTTTCCTTCTCCTCCTCCTCCCCCTCCTCCTCCTCCTCCTCCTCCTTTTCCTTCTCCTCCTCCTCCTCCGCCCCCTCCTCTCCTCTTTCTCCTCCTCCTCCTCGTCCTCCTCCTCCTCCTCATCCCTCCTCCACCTCGTCCTCCTCCTCCTCCTCCTCCGACTCCTCTTCCTCCTCCTCCTCGCCGTCCTCCTCCTCTTCCTCTTCCTTTTCCTCCTCCTTTTCTTTCTCCTCTTCCTTCCCCTCCTCCGCCTCTTCCTCCTCTTCCTCCTCCTCCTCCTCCTCCTCCTCCTCCTCCCTCCTCCTCCCTCCTCCTCCTCCGCCTCCTCCTCCTCCTCCTCCTCCTTCTCCTCTTCGCCTTGCTATTCACCCTCGGCCACCCATTCCCCGTAGCCATCTTGGCTTACTCGGGCTCGGAGCACCCTCTGCCGACGCGCGCCTGGGTACGCAGGCGCTGGGCTGCGCGGCGGCGGCGGCCCTGGAAGCTTGTCCGATTGGCGCGAAGCCGACGGCAGCATCCGCCCGCGCGCCTGCAAGGGGGCTACGGCGGGCTTGGCGCAGGCCGCCCCCCCCCCGCGGCAGGACTTCGCGGAAGGGGGAGGATTTCTTTCGCCGCACTGCGCGCCCGTAGAACAGCCATAAAATCCGCACCATGTCCCGTGGGATCTGTGCGGGGCGTTCGAAGCGCTCAGGTCTTCTGCTAAAATAAATGGCGCGCAGGTTCGCCACCCATGTCTTCAGAAGGCCGCCGCTGGGGCAAATTTCGAGATGGAGGACGTCGTGGGCGGACATTTCACCTCCGCCCTGGGCATGGCTGCCGCTACCCAGATGGGATCCGAGCAGATGGGGCCGGATGATCGCGCCGCATCGCCGATGCATTGGCGATGCGGCTCGATGTGGAGCCCGATTTTCTCCACGCCGGCGTCGCCGATGCATCAGCGATGCGGCGCGATCTCCCAACTCCATCTGCTCGGACCCCATCTGGGAGGTCTCTGCAAGTGGAGCACGTCGTGGGCAGGAAGTCCACCTCTGCCAGGGACGTGGCTGCCGCTGCGGAACCGGGTGGGCTCGAAGCAAGAGGCGGCGAGCTGCGCGAGCTGGGTGCCCTTGCGAGCTGGGCGCGTCCATTCGCGCCCACATGGGGCGGCCGCGCCCCCTCGACAGCCCGTTGGGGGGGCTGCTGCGTGTGTCGAGGCTGTCCGAGCCTCGCTGCAGGGGCTGCCGCGCATCGAGCAGGCCGTCGAGCTGCTCCGCGCCGTGGCGCAGCTCCCAGGGCAGGACTTCGCGCCAGAGGCGAGGGCCGCGGAAGCCATTGCCATCATCAAGGAGGAGGTCACAGCGCAGAATGCCCTGAAGGCGACCCAAGCGGAGGGTCAGGCTCGCGGCCCGCGCCGCGCTGGCGGCCGAGCTGGCCGGCTAGCTGGCTGGGCGGCGCGGCCTGGGCGCCGGGCCAGGAGGCGAAGGAGCGCCACCAGTGCGTCGCGGTGCCGTAATCCATTTTGTGTTCGTGGCGGAGCTCAGGGGTGGCTCGTGGGGCGAGCGACAGAAATTCTTGGTGGTCGCAGGAGGTTCAGGAGGATCAGCATGGCCCGAATTATTGCGAGGCCGTGGCGTTCGAAGTGGATCGGTTGTGTCGTTCGGAATCGGAGTGAGCTGTTTGCTGCACGTTGCTGAGGTTCGGCAGCATATCAATGGTGTGCTTGCGCTGCGCTGCTAAGGACATGCTCCTAGAGAGGCCTATGGTGCTGCAGAAGGAGGCATGCGACGCTGAGGCTGAGCTCGACGCCGCGAAAGGGGCTGATCATCAACGATCTCGAGGAGATACGGCAGGATGCTGCTCTTGGCTGCGACGGTGCATAGGCCGTCGAGCGGGATGCCACTCCCGCGCAGGAGCTCGTCCTTGAGTGCCTGGAGGTCCAAAGGCACGCCTTCAAGTTGCACGTCGGCGAGGCGCAGGAGCTCATCGCAGAGGAGCTCGAGGCGTGCAAGGCCCGACGGCTGGGCCCGAGGAGGACCCAGAGGCTCGAAGCATCCTGGGGCCGCGCGCCCCTGGGCAGGCCAGGGGCCGTCCCTCCCCGCTGCCCTGGCTAGCCCTTCATTCTTCTCGAAGAACTTTTTTTGATCTGCGGGGCGAGAGCGAGCCTCCTCCGCTAAAAGCTACGCGGGACGCGCACAGCTTTCATCGACAGAGAGGGGGCGGGAGCATGCGGGGCCTCACGCGGCCAGAAGCGGGCGAAGCCCGGGGATCAGGCGGTGCCGAACGGGACGTGCAGGAAAAGGTACACCTTGGACAAGAGCCGGGTGGTGAAGTCCCGGGAGGAGAAATGGCCGGTGGTGTAGCCGTTCTTCTCGAAGAACACCAAACGACATAAACAGAAACTTTTCGAGCTCCGCGCGGATTCCTGGATCGGCGCTGAGCCCCCCTCCCTGGCGCGCGGAACCCGCCAGGAGCGGCGCCGGAGGCGCTTCCAGGGAGGTCTGGCACGGATCCAAGAATCCAGCTCCGCGCGGAACTCCGAACTTTTATGCTCATGCCCTTTTCTGTTCCCGCTTCCCCCCCTGCCCCTGGGGGAGACGGTCAATGGTTTCGTTCCTCGACTCCACGCTGGTGTGCCGTGCGCAGTGTGCTGCCAGCGCGGCCCTCTGTCGTGGGGCCTCTGTAGCAAGTGGCCGCGGAGGGGGGAAGGGTTGCTGCAGGCACGTCCTTCCCGCCTGCGCTGAGCCGTGTGCGCAACCGTCTTGCCAGAAACGGAATCCATACCGATTCGGCAACGCGCAGAGGGGGGTGGGGGGAAGGCTTCTTTAGAAGCACCCCGTCTTCTTAGAAGGCGCGGGCCTTCTCTATAGACGTAAGGCCGAGGCCTTCTAAGAAGCAGGGTGCTTCTAAGAAGCCTTCCCCCCTCCCCCTACCCCCCCTCTGCGCGCCGCCAACCGATCTTCGCACGATGCTCGAACTTGTCATTCGGTGCTCCCGCCCAGGGCGGCCCGGGGCCCCGAAGCGGGCTCCGCGGGCGCTCGCGGGGGCGGGCAGGGGCTCCGGGCTGGGGCGCGGGCATCGGGCGGCAGGATGCCACCGCTCCCCCTGGTCACGTGCGCGCCCTCGTCCTCGCCCGCCTCGCTTCTCGCGCGGTCCTCCCTCCTCGCTCCGCCCTTCCTCGTCGGGGAGAAACAGGCGGGGCAGCTTTCCCTCCATGTCTGTTTTTTTGTTTGTTTGTTCTCTCTCTCTCTCATTTTTTTTTTTTGTTCTCTCTCTCTCTCTCTTTGTTCGCCTTCTCTCCAAGCTCGCTCGGGCTGCGCAGAGTAGACGGGGTTCAGCCGTGCGCTCATACCTCCGTGCGCCGATGGCGACCTCTGCGCCCTCCCCTCCTCGCTCCCGGGGTCCTCCTTCCTGCCTGCTGCTCGCCCCCTTTCCCCCTCGCTCCTTATCGTCATCCTCGCTCCGCCTCCTCCTCCTCCTCCTCCTCCTCCTCCTCCTCGC
>CAUYUJ010021341.1:0-140843 GCA_963575745.1 Prorocentrum cordatum
GGCATGGCTGTGCTGCTGCAAGCGGCCCCAGCCCGCCGCCATGGCTCCGCCAAGAGGCCTCGCCGCAAACGGCAGGGCCGGGGCCTGGCGGTCTCCCGCCGGCACTCTCTGCCCAAGGGCACGGGGACTTTCCCCGCAGCTTCAAGGAAGGAGCGAGCTCCCCGTCTGTGCGCTGCGAAGCCGTGCTTCCCCTGCCCTCCAGGAAAGTGAAGGGTTCTAACAAAAAACTGCCGCTGATCAGTATGCCTTGACGCCAAAATGTCGCGATGCCAACGTGTTTCCCCATCCTCCCATCCTACATCGACATTAACCCCGTTTCATGACTCTACTCGTAACTTCACCGTGGATACCATCTGGCCTCGAGTAAAGTCCCACCAAGAGAGAAGACCGACGAGGAATCACGTGCATTCGCGGAGGGGAGGAGGGCATGGGGAGAGTGAGCCCCGTTCTGTTGGAGCCCACTTCCAGGGCGCTCACGGCATGGCTGTGCTGCTGCGAGCGACCCCAGCCCGCCGCTCTGGCTCCGCCAAGAGGCCTCGCCGCAAACGGCAGGGCCGGGGCCTGGCGGTCTCCCGCCGGCACTCTCTGCCCAAGGGCACGGGGACTTTCCCCGCAGCTTCAAGGAAGGAGCGAGCTGCCCGTCTGTGCGCTGCGAAGCCGTGCTTCCCCTGCCCTCCAGGAAAGAGAAGGGTTCTAACAAAAAACTGCCGCTGATCAGGATGCCTTGACGCCACAATGTCGCGATGCAACCATTATTCGTAACTTCACCGTGGAGGTACCATCTGGCCTCGAGTAATGTCCCACCAAGAAAGAAGGACGAGGAATCCGTGCATTCGCGGAGGGAGGAGGGCATGGGGAGAGTGAGCCCGTGTTTCTGTTGGCGCCCACTTCCAAGGCGCTCACGGCATGGCTGTGCTGTCGGCTGTGCTGCTGCGAGCGACCCCAGCCCGCCGCTCTGGCTCCGCCAAGAGGCCTCGCCGCAAACGGCAGGGCCGGGGCCTGGCGGTCTCCCGCCGGCACTCTCTGCCCAAGGGCACGGGGACTTTCCCCGCAGCTCCAAGGAAGGAGCGAGCTCCCCGTCTGTGCGCTGCGAAGCCGTGCTTCCCCTGCCCTCCAGGAAAGAGAAGGGTTCTAACAAAAAACTGCCGCTGACCAGGATGCCTTGACGCCAAAATGTCGCGATGCCAACGTGTGTTCCACTCTTCCCCTACTCGGGCATTTGATCCGCGTTCCATCCGCCACCATGCCTGCAAGAAGTGGGCGTTTTAGAATACTCATCTGTTGTCTGGGAGGCTTCTCAAGGCATTCTGGGGCCGACCCCCACCCTCATAGCACGCCGCCCCCACCCACCCCCCAGAAAATCGATCCCTCTAAATTCCACCAGCCCGTTGGGCGACAGGTGGTCTAACGTTAACTTTCTTTCCTCTTCCAAGAACCCCTTCTTCCCCTTCGGGGAAGGGTTTACCCCTCCCCCTACCCCCTCCACAGAGCCCAAGATAGCCTCCAAGATCACTCAAGATAGCCCAAGAAAAACCAACAACATGCTTCCAAGAGGCCCCAAGAGGGCCACAAGACGGCTCCAGGTGCTCTTAGAGTTCCCTCGGGGCCCCCCCGAGAAGCCAAAATCCTTCAAAACCTTCGGAACATCGACGTGTGTTCCTTCTCGCCTTTTCGCTTCCGATGCGCTTTTGAGGCCTCGACATGGCACCAAGATGGCCCAAGAAAGCTCCAAAAAAGGTCCAAGAAGCCCCCAAGACGGCCCCGAGAGCGCCCAAGATCGCCCCAAAAGCGCCCCAAGAGGGCCCCAAGAGGCGATGTTGATGGCCCGGGGGGGGGGGAGGCAAATCGAGGACCCCGCCTCCTTTGATCGATGGTCTCCAAGACGGCCCCAAGAAGCGCTTCATAGCTCTTAAGAGGTCCCCAGGAGAACGCCAAGAGAGCCCCAAAAGAGCCCCAAGAGGGCCCCATGAGGGCACTAAGACGCCCCAAAAGAGCCCCAAGAGGAACCCAAGACCCCAAAGAGCCCTAATAGAGCTCAAATATGCCCCAAAAGAAGTTTCAAGAGGACTCCAATATCCCCCGAACAGCCCCATAGCTTCAAGAAGGCCTCCGATGCTCCATTGACAAACCGAGGGCGCAGCAGCAAAAAAGCGATTGAACAATGATGACGTGGAAAATGATGACTGCGCCTTTGATTCCGCTGCTCTCAAAACTCCCAGAGAGCAGCAGCAGCAGCAGCAGCCGCAAGAATACCTCTAGATGGTTCCATGAGTCCTCGTCCGCGTCGTCTTCATCCTTGTCCTCATCCTCCTCGTCCTCGCCCTCATCCGCGTCCTCGTCCTCCTCGTCCTCAATCCTCCTCGTCCTCCTCGTCCTCCTCGTCCTCCTCGGCTCCTCCTCCTCCTCCTCGTCCTCCTCCTCCTCCTCCTCCTCCTCCTCCTCCTCCTCCTCCTCCTCCTCCTCCTCCCCTCGCCCCCACTCGGCCCCCAGGGATGGCCCGAAGAGGCCTTCCAAAACCACCCCCTTGCTCCAGGAGATCTCTCGGTTCACCCTAGTTGCTCGCTTTGTTTCCATAGATGTGCCTTTTCGTCCCTTTTCCCGTCAGCTCTCATGGACAGGGCTTCTGAATGGGCTGGTGGGGATGCGCGGAGCGTGAAACATTTGCTATCCGGCGCTCTTTTCAGCCTCCAGACGACCAAGATGGCCTCCAAGAGCGCTTCCAACAAAGCCAAGGTGACACCCAAGACGGTCTAAGATGACCCATGATAGCTCAAGAGGCTCCAAAGACGGCCAGTACGGCTCAAACCCGAGAGACATCGCATCAGGCTCCCATGGCATCTGGCCCACGGAGGCTCCCCGAGCTTTCAAAGTGATGCCACGCTCCCCCGATAATCGGCGACGCCCCCAGGGGGGAAAGAGAGGGGACAGGCTTTCTCTGAAGCCGTCTCTGTCTTTGGAGGAGGCTCAGACAACTTCTCAAAAAGGCCCGAGACGTTCTGAGCCTTCTGAGAAGGCCCGCCCCCTCTGCATTCCCACCCCCCTGGGCTCGCCGCCGAGATAACACAAGCGCATCTCCCCTGAGCATCGTTCTTGGATGGGGTGGTGTGGATACCGGAAGCGCTAAGAATTCAAGCTCCTTCCTGCTACGCTGCTGCACATGCACCGAGGCGGGGTTTGCCGGAGGTAACTGGACAACTCTACTAGCTCGTGACGTCACCATACCATGGGTACCATCTTGCCTCGAAAAAAAATCGACGAGAAACAAGGTGAATTCGCGGAGGGGAGGAGGGCATGGGGAGAGTGAGCCCCGTTCTGTTGGCGCCCACTTCCAGGGCGCTCACGGCATGGCTGTGCTGCTGCGAGCGACCCCAGCCCGCCGCTCTGGCTCCGCCAAGAGGCCTCGCCGCAAACGGCAGGGCCGGGCCTGGCGGTCTTCCCGCCGGCACTCTTGCCCAGGGCCCGGCGAAGTTCCCCGCATGCCTTCAAGGAAGGAGCGAGCTCCCCGTCTGTGCGCTGGGAGGAGGGCGAAGCCGTTCTTCCCTGCCCTCCAGGAAAAAGGAGAAGGGTTTTCTAAACAAAAAACTGCCTAGCGACCCAGGATGCCTTTGACGCCAAGATGCACGAATGCAACCATTAGCGTAACATTCACCGTGGAACCATCTGGCGCCCCTCGAGTAAAGTCCCACCAAGACCGAAGACCGACGAGGAATCACGTCATTCGCGGAGGGGAGGAGGGCATGGGTAGATTGAGCCCCCGTTCTGTTGCGCCCATTCCAGGGCGGCTCACGGCATGCTGTGCTGCTGCGAGCGACCCCAGCCCGCCGCTCTGGCTCCGCCAAGAGGCCTCGCCGCAAACGGCAGGGCCGGGGCCTGGCGGTCTCCCGCCGGCACTCTCTGCCCAAGGGCACGGGGACTTTCCCCGCAGCTCCAAGGAAGGAGCGAGCTCCCCGTCTGTGCGCTGCGAAGCCGTGCTTCCCCTGCCCTCCAGGAAAGAGAAGGGGTTCTAACAAAAAACTGCCGCTGATCAGGATGCCTTGACGCCAAAATGTCGCGATGCCGACGTGTTTCCCCATCCTCCCCTCCTACATCGACATTAACCCTGTTTCATAACTCTACTCGTGACTTCACCGTGGATACCATCTGGCCTCGAGTAAAGTCCCACCAAGAAAGAAGACCGACGAGGAATCACGTGCATTCGCGGAGGGGAGGAGGGCATGGGGAGAGTGAGCCCCGTTCTGTTGGCGCCCACTTCCAGGGCGCTCACGGCATGGCTGTGCTGCTGCGAGCGACCCCAGCCCGCCGCTCTGGCTCCGCCAAGAGGCCTCGCCGCAAACGGCAGGGCCGGGGCCTGGCGGTCTCCCGCCGGCACTCTCTGCCCAAGGGCACGGGGACTTTCCCCGCAGCTTCAAGGAAGGAGCGAGCTCCCCGTCTGTGCGCTGCGAAGCCGTGCTTCCCCTGCCCTCCAGGAAAGTGAAGGGTTCTAACAAAAACTGCCGCTGATCAGGATGCCTTGACGCCAAAATGACGCGATGCCAACGTGTTTCCCCATGCTCCCCTCCTACATCGACATTAACCCCGTTTCATGACTCTACTCGTAACTTCACCGTGGATACCATCTGGCCTCGAGTAAAGTCCACCAAGAGAGAAGACCGACGAGGAATCACGTGCATTCGCGGAGGGGAGGAGGGCATGGGGAGAGTGAGCCCCGTTCTGTTGGCGCCCACTTCCAGGGCGCTCACGGCATGGCTGTGCTGCTGCGAGCGACCCCAGCCCGCCGCTCTGGCTCCGCCAAGAGGCCTCGCCGCAAACGGCAGGGCCGGGGCCTGGCGGTCTCCCGCCGGCACTCTCTGCCCAAGGGCACGGGGACTTTCCCCGCAGCTTCAAGGAAGGAGCGAGCTCCCCGTCTGTGCGCTGCGAAGCCGTGCTTCCCCTGCCCTCCAGGAAAGAGAAGGGTCTAACAAAAAACTGCCGCTGATCAGGATGCCTTGACGCCAAGATGCCACGATGCAACCATTAGTCGTAACTTCACCGTGGATACCATCTGGCCTCGAGTAAAGTCCCACCAAGAAAGAAGACCGACGAGGAATCACGTGCATTCGCGGAGGGGAGGAGGGCATGGGGAGAGTGAGCCCCGTTCTGTTGGCGCCCACTTCCAAGGCGCTCACGGCATGGCTGTGCTGCTGCGAGCGACCCCAGCCCGCCGCTCTGGCTCCGCCAAGAGGCCTCGCCGCAAACGGCAGGGCCGGGGCCTGGCGGTCTCCCGCCGGCACTCTCTGCCCAAGGGCACGGGGACTTTCCCCGCAGCTTCAAGGAAGGAGCGAGCTCCCCGTCTGTGCGCTGCGAAGCCGTGCTTCCCCTGCCCTCCAGGAAAGAGAAGGGTTCTAACAAAAAACTGCCGCTGACCAGGATGCCTTGACGCCAAAATGTCGCGATGCCAACGTGTGTTCCACTCTTCCCCTATTCGGGCATTTGACCCGCGTTCCATCCGCCACCATGCCTGCAAGAAGTGGGCGTTCTAGAATACTCATCTGTTGTCTGGGAGGCTTCTCAAGGCATTCTGGGGCCGACCCCCACCCTCATAGCACGCCGCCCCCACCCACCCCCCAGAAAATCGATCCCTCTAAATTCCACCAGCCCGTTGGGCGACAGGTGGTCTAACGTTAACTTTCTTTCCTCTTCCAAGAACCCCTTCTTCCCCTTCGGGGAAGGGTTTACCCCTCCCCCTACCCCCTCCAGAGAGCCCAAGATAGCCTCCAAGATCACTCAAGATAGCCCAAGAAAAACTAACAACATGCTTCTAAGAGGCCCCAAGAGGGCCACAAGACGGCTCCAGGTGCTCTTAGAGTTCCCTCGGGGCCCCCCCGAGAAGCCAAAATCCTTCAAAACCTTCGGAAAATCGACGTGTGTTCCTTCTCGCCTTTTCGCTTCCGATGCGCTTTTGAGGCCTCGACATGGCACCAAGATGGCCCAAGAAAGCTCCAAAGAAGGTCCAAGAAGCCCCCAAGACGGCCCCGAGAGCGCCCAAGATCGCCCCAAAAGCGCCCCAAGAGGGCCCCAAGAGGCGATGTTGATGGCCCGGGGGGGGGGGGAGGCAAATCGAGGACCCCCCCTCCTTTGATCGATGGTCTCCAAGACGGCCCCAAGAAGCGCTTCATAGCTCTCAAGAGGTCCCCAGGAGAACGCCAAGAGAGCCCCAAAAGAGCCCCAAGAGGGCCCCATGAGGGCACTAAGACGCCCCAAAAGAGCCCCAAGAGGAACCCAAGACCCCCAAAGAGCCCTAAGAGAGCTCAAATATGCCCCAAAAGAGTTTCAAGAGGACTCCAATATCCCCCCGAACAGCCCCGTAGCTTCAAGAAGGCCTCCGATGCTCCAATTGACCCTTTGATTGCCCGCTGCTCAAAACTCCCAGAGAGCACCAGCAGCAGCAGCAGGCGCAAAAATACCTCTAGCTGGTTCCATGAGTCCTCGTCCGCGTCGTCCTCATCCTAGTCCTCGTCCTCCTCGTCCTCGTCCTCATCCGCGTCCTCATCCTCCTCGTCCTCCTCGTCCTCCTCGTCCTCCTCCTCCTCCTCCTCCTCCTCCTCCTCCTCCTCCTCCTCCTCCTCCTCCTCCTCCTCCTCCTCCTCCTCCCCTCGCCCCCACTCGGCCCCCAGGGATGGCCCGAAGAGGCCTTCCAAAACCACCCCCTTGCTCCGGATATCTCTCGTTCACCCTAGGCTCGCTTTGTTTCCATAGATGTGCCTTTCCGTCCCTTTTCCCGTCAGCTCTCATGGACAGGCTTCTGAATGGGCTGGTGGGGATGCGCGGAGCGTGAAACATTTGCTATCCGGCGCTCTTTTCAGCCTCCAGACGACCAAGATGGCCTCCAAGAGCGCTTCCAACAAAGCCAAGGTGACACCCAAGACGGTCTAAGATGACCCATGATAGCTCAAGATGCTCCAAAGACGGCCAGTACGGCTCAAACCCCGAGAGACATCGCATCAGGCTCCCATGGCATCTGGCCCACGGAGGCTCCCCGAGCTTTCAAGCTCCCCCGATGCTTCAAAGTGACGCCCCGATAATCGGCGACGGGGGGGAAAGAGAGGGGACAGGCTTCTCTGATGAAGCCGTCTCTGTCTTTGGAGGAGGCTCAGACAACTTCTCAAAAAGGCCCGAGACGTTCTGAGCCTTCTGAGAAGGCCCGCCCCCTCTGCATTCCCACCCCCCCTGGGCTCGCCGCCGAGATAACACAAGCGCATCTCCCCTGAGCATCGTTCTTGGATGGGGTGGTGTGGATACCGGAAGCGCTAAGAATTCAAGCTCCTTCCTGCTACGCTGCTGCACATGCACCGAGGCGGGGTTTGCCAGAGGTAACTGAACAACTCTACTAGCTCCTGACGTCACCATACCATGGGTACCATCTTGCCTCGACGAGAAACAAGGTGAATTCGCGGAGGGGAGGAGGGCATGGGGAGAGTGAGCCCCGTTCTGTTGGCGCCCACTTCCAGGGCGCTCACGGCATGGCTGTGCTGCTGCGAGCGACCCCAGCCCGCCGCTCTGGCTCCGCCAAGAGGCCTCTGGCGGTCTCCCGCCGCTCTCTGCGACGGGGACTTTCCCCGCAGCTTCAAGGAAGGAGCGAGCTCCCCGTCTGTGCGCTGCGAAGCCGTGCTTCCCCTGCCCTCCAGGAAAGAGAAGGGGTTCTAACAAAAAACTGCCGCTGATCAGGATGCCTTGACGCCAAAATGTCGCGATGCCGACGTGTTTCCCCATCCTCCCCTCCTACATCGACATTAACCCTGTTTCATAACTCTACTCGTGACTTCACCGTGGATACCATCTGGCCTCGAGTAAAGTCCCACCAAGAAAGAAGACCGACGAGGAATCACGTGCATTCGCGGAGGGGAGGAGGGCATGGGGAGAGTGAGCCCCGTTCTGTTGGCGCCCACTTCCAGGGCGCTCACGGCATGGCTGTGCTGCTGCGAGCGACCCCAGCCCGCCGCTCTGGCTCCGCCAAGAGGCCTCGCCGCAAACGGCAGGGCCGGGGCCTGGCGGTCTCCCGCCGGCACTCTCTGCCCAAGGGCACGGGGACTTTCCCCGCAGCTTCTAGGAAGGAGCGAGCTCCCCGTCTGTGCGCTGCGAAGCCGTGCTTCCCCTGCCCTCCAGGAAAGAGAAGGGTCTAACAAAAAACTGCCGCTGATCAGGATGCCTTGACGCCAAAATGTCGCGTTGCAACCTTTAGTCGTGACTTCACCGTGGATACCATCTGGCCTCGAGTAAAGTCCCACCAAGAAAGAAGACCGACGAGGAATCACGTGCATTCGCGGAGGGGAGGAGGGCATGGGGAGAGTGAGCCCCGTTCTGTTGGCGCCCACTTCCAGGGCGCTCACGGCATGGCTGTGCTGCTGCGAGCGACCCCAGCCCGCCGCTCTGGCTCCGCCAAGAGGCCTCGCCGCAAACGGCAGGGCCGGGGCCTGGCGGTCTCCCGCCGGCACTCTCTGCCCAAGGCACGGGGACTTTCCCCGCAGCTTCAAGGAAGGAGCGAGCTCCCCGTCTGTGCGCTGCGAAGCCGTGCTTCCCCTGCCCTCCAGGAAAGAGAAGGGTCTAACAAAAAACTGCCGCTGATCAGGATGCCTTGACGCCAAGATGCCACGATGCAACCATTAGTCGTAACTTCACCGTGGATACCATCTGGCCTCGAGTAAAGTCCCACCAAGACAGAAGACCGACGAGAAACAAGGTGAATTCGCGGAGGGGAGGAGGGCATGGGGAGAGTGAGCCCCGTTCTGTTGGCGCCCACTTCCAGGGCGCTCACGGCATGGCTGTGCTGCTGCGAGCGACCCCAGCCCGCCGCTCTGGCTCCGCCAAGAGGCCTCGCCGCAAACGGCAGGGCCGGGGCCTGGCGGTCTCCCGCCGGCACTCTCTGCCCAAGGGCACGGGGACTTTCCCCGCAGCTTCAAGGAAGGAGCGAGCTCCCCGTCTGTGCGCTGCGAAGCCGTGCTTCCCCTGCCCTCCAGGAAAGTGAAGGGTTCTAACAAAAAACTGCCGCTGATCAGGATGCCTTGACGCCAAAATGTCGCGATGCCGACGTGTTTCCCACTCCTTCCCTACACAGGCATTTGACCCGCGTTCCATCCGCCACCATGCCTGCAAAAAGTGGGCGTTTTAGAATACTCATCTGTTGTCTGGGAGGCTTCTCAAGGCATTCTGGGGCCGACCCCCAGCCTCATAGCACGCCGCCCCCACCCCCCCGGAAAATCGATCCCTCTAAATTCCACCAGTCCGTTGGGCGACAGGTGGTCTGCCTTGAACGTTAACTTTGACTTCCATCCTGCCTTCCAGAATACTCATCTGTTGTCTGGGAGGCTTCTCAAGGCATTCTGGGGCCGACCCCCAGCCTCATAGCACGCCGCCCCCACCCCCCCGGAAAATCGATCCCTCTAAATTCCACCAGTCCGTTGGGCGACAGGTGGTCTAACGTTAACTTTCTTTCCTCTTCCAAGAACCCCTTCTTCCCCTTCGGGGAAGGGTTTACCCCTCCCCCTACCCCCTCCAGAGAGCCCAAGAAAGCCTCCAAGATCACTCAAGATCGCCCAAGAAAAACTAACAACATGCTTCTAAAGAGGCCCCGAGAGGGCCACAAGACGGCTCCAGGTGCTCTTAGAGTTCCCTCGGGGCCCCCCCGAGAAGCCATGATCCTTCAAAACCTTCGGAAAATCGGCGTGTTCTCCTTCTCGCCTTTTCGCTTCCGATGCGCTTTTGAGGCCTCGACATGGCACCAAGATGGCCCAAGAAAGCTCCAAAAAAGGTCCAAGAAGCCCCCAAGACGGCCCCGAGAGCGCCCAAGATCGCCCCAAAAGCGCCCCAAGAGGGCCCCAAGAGGCGATGTTGATGGCCCGGGGGGGGGGGGAGGCAAATCGAGGACCCCCCCTCCTTTGATCGATGGTCTCCAAGACGGCCCCAAGAAGCGCTTCATAGCTCCCAAGAGGTCCCCAGGAGAACGCCAAGAGAGCCCCAAAAGAGCCCCAAGAGGGCCCCATGAGGGCACTAAGACGCCCCAAAAGAGCCCCAAGAGGAACCCAAGACCCCCAAAGAGCCCTAAGAGAGCTCAAATATGCCCCAAAAGAGTTTCAAGAGGACTCCAATATCCCCCCGAACAGCCCCGTAGCTTCAAGAAGGCCTCCGATGCTCCAATTGACCCTTTGATTGCCCGCTGCTCAAAACTCCCAGAGAGCACCAGCAGCAGCAGCAGCCGCAAGAATACCTCTAGATGGTTCCATGAGTCCTCGTCCGCGTCGTCCTCATCCTAGTCCTCCTCCTCCTCCTCCTCCTCCTCCTCCTCGTCCTCGTCCTCCTCCTCCTCCTCCTCCTCCTCCTCCTCCTCCTCCTCCTCCTCCTCCTCGTCCTCCCCCTCCCCTCGCCCCCACTCGGCCCCCAGGGATGGCCCGAAGAGGCCTTCCAAAACCACCCCCTTGCTCCCGGAGATCTCTCGGTTCACCCTAGTTGCTCGCTTTGTTTCCATAGATGTGCCTCTTCGTTCCTTTTCCCGTCAGCTCTCATGGGCAGGGCTTCTGAATGGGCTGGTGGGGATGCGCGGAGCGTGAAACATTTGCTATCCAGCGCTCTTTTCAGCCTCCAGACGACCAAGATGGCCTCCAAGAGCGCTTCCAACAAAGCCAAGGTGACACCCAAGACGGCCTAAGATGACCCATGATAGCTCAACAGGCTCCAAAGACGGCCAGTACGGCTCAAACCCGAGAGACATCGCATCAGACTCCCATGGCATCTGGCCCGCGGAGGCTCCCCGAGCTTTCAAAGTGATGCCACGCTCCCCCGATAATCGGCGACGCCCCCAGGGGGGAAAGAGAGGGGACAGGCTTTCTCTGAAGCCGTCTCTGTCTTTGGAGGAGGCTCAGACAACTTCTCAAAAGGCCCGAGACGTTCCGAGCCTTTTGAGAAGGCCCGCCCACTCTGCATTCCCCTCCCCCTGGGCTCGCCGCCGAGATAAGACAAGCGCATCTCCCCTGAGCATCGTTCTTGGATGGGGTGGTGTGGATTCCGGAAGGGCTAAGAATTCAAGCTCCTTCCTGCTACGCTGCTGCACATGCACCGCGGCGGGGTTTGCCGAAGGTAACTGGACAACTCTACTAACTCGTGACGTCACCATACCATGGGTACCATCTGGCCTCGAATGAAGATCGACGAGAAACAAGGTGAATTCGCGGAGGGGAGGAGGGCATGGGGAGAGTGAGCCCCGTTCTGTTGGCGCCCACTTCCAGGGCGCTCACGGCATGGCTGTGCTGCTGCGAGCGACCCCAGCCCGCCGCTCTGGCTCCGCCAAGAGGCCTCGCCGCAAACGGCAGGGCCGGGGCCTGGCGGTCTCCCGCCGGCACTCTCTGCCCAAGGGCACGGGGACTTTCCCCGCAGTTTCAAGGAAGGAGCGAGCTCCCCGTCTGTGCGCTGCGAAGCCGTGCTTCCCCTGCCCTCCAGGAAAGAGAAGGGGTTCTAACAAAAAACTGCCGCTGATCAGTATGCCTTGACGCCAAAAGGCCACGATGCAACCTCCACTCGTAACGGCATTGCCACGTCGAGGCTTGGCGGCACGCAGAAACAGGAACACGAGGGGGGCGGTCTTCTAAGAAGACAGGGGTGCTTCTTAGAGGGGCTCGTAGGCTTCCAAGAAGCCTTCCTGAATCTTGGAACCCCTGCGGAGAGACCCTCTAAGACGCCCCCCGGCCTCGCTGGGAGGCCGCCTATCCCCCCCCCCCACCCCCCTCTGCGCGCCGCCGAAAGCTGGCGTGAAAGATGCGGGCCCTGGAGGAAGAAGGGCCCTGGAAATGTTCGCCGTTCCGCCTGGCCCTGCCCGGGCCTCGCGGATCGCCGACAGGGCTGCGGGCGCCGGGCGGCCTGGCGTGCAGGCCGGCCTCTGCCGGGCGCACCGGGGCCTGCGGCGGGCGAGCGCCGCAGCTGGGCCGCGGGCGAGCCCGCGTCGACGGCCCAGTCGGGCGGCGGCCTCGCGCACGGGCACGGCGCCCCCCGCACGGCCGCGCAGGGCGGCGCGTGCGCGTGCGCGCGACCCTCGGCGCTCCTCCCCGCAGGGCCTCCGCTCTGGCGCCCCCGGCGCCCTCGGTCGGCGCTGGACGCAGCGGCGGCCCGCCGCCGAGGTGGACCTCGGCAAGGCGCGGCCGCGCGGGGCGGAGCGCGCGCGTGCGCGCGCGGGCAGGCGGCCACCGCTTCTTCCCCCCGCAGGGCCTCGGTTCCGCCGCCCGGTGCGCCCTCGGCGGTCGGCGATGCTCACGGCGGCGGACCACCACCGAGGTGGGCATCTGCAGGGCGCGGCCGCGTCGCGCAGGAGCGGCCGTGGGCCCTCCGCTCTCCGCCGCGACAGGGGGGTCCTCGGCCAGCGGTGCCGCTGGGGCGACACCGCGGGGCCCCCAGGCGGATGTGCTCGGCCCTGGGCCAGACTGCTGCGGAGAGGAAGAGGGAGAGGGAGAAAAAGCGTGGCCGCCAATCGCTCCCGCCCACGCGGACCCCGGGCCGCTCTCCCTTGCCCTGGCCTTCCAGGAGGTCAGGAAAATGGCACCACGACTGATGGGCCTGTTTTCCACCACCACCACCATAAGTTGGAGGAGGGAAGGATGTGGAGGATGAGGAGGAGGAGGAAGAAGAAGAGGAGGAGAAGGACCCCCTCCTCCTCCTACTCATGGTGGTGGTGGTGGAAAACAAGCCCCCGAACGACCGTTGAAGGTGAGCTCCAGTCGAGGATTTAGGCAGCCGAGGTGGGTATACGGGGCCGGCTTTACGGGAGAACAGCACTTGTTACGGTTGCAGTCCAGAGGCACAGTGTTTAGGGTACTAGGGATATCAGTTCACACTCTGGAAGGTCAGGGTTTTCCTGCCCTTTTCCACTGTACACCTCGAGGGGCTCGCAATCCACGACATAGTATGACCTTGCCAGCCGTTGCCAGACAGTCAACAGCACGTGCAGCACGTGCAGCATGAACAGCACGTGCAGCACGTGCAGCATGAGTTTGGAGTGATGAGGATATGTAGGGATATCGCTGTACCCCAAGCGAGAGGCCCCAGCGATGCAAGCAGTCAGACTTACATCAGCCACCATCATGGGCGAAATGAGAAGGGCACTGTTGGTACTGAAGCCTGCTCAGAGCGCGCCCACCCGACTAGTCTAAAACTCATCCCTCGCGCGTCGCGAGCCGATGTCGATGCACCACATCCCGACTGCCCGTATCTTAGTGCCCACCCAAGTACCACAGTATATGCTCATCATGAGCATGAGTTTGGAGTGATGAGGATAATGTAGGGATATCGCTGTACCCCAAGCGAGAGGCCCCAGCGATGCAAGCAGTCAGACTTACATCAGCCACCATCATGGGCGAAATGAGAAGGGCACTGTTGGTACTGAAGCCTGCTCAGAGCGCGCCCACCCGACTAGTCTAAAACTCATCCCTCTCGCGTCGCGAGCCGATTGCGATGCACCACATCCCGACTGCCCGTATCTTAGTGCCAACCCAAGTACCACAGTATATGCTCATCATGAATAGGTGGCATCAGTCCACACGCGTTGCACAAAGCACGCAACAGCAATCCTCACAGCATGGGGGAGGCGAACAATCCGCCGGCCCCCTTGTGGAGCCACCTGGCTGTAGGACGAGGGTTTGCTGTTCCCTGCACCAGTTCCAGTTTCCAGCTTCCACTGTTACAGTATCGCTTTATGCTGCTTACTGTTCCTTGTTGATGGACCGCGCGAGGGGGGGAGCCGAAAATCAGCCTGGTTAGCGTCTCCTGGGAGGGGTCTCAGAATTTCTGGGGGGGGCATGGGACACGTAAAAATACATGGAGCTCGCGCCCCCGAGGCCATAAACTCGTGTTACTTACACCAGAGTCGCGTCCCCGAAGCCATAAACCCTCGTGAATTACATTCTGTTCGCGTCCCCGAAGCCAGAAACCTTTTGCAAAATATACAATGTTCGTGTCCCCGAGACCATAAAACCTCCTAAGTGATACCATACTTGCGTCTCCGAGGCCACAAACGCTTGCAAAACACACAATATTCGCATCCCCGAAACCATAAACCCGCGAAAAGTACCCTATACTCGCGTCTCCGAAGCCATAAACCTTCGTAAATTAATCGATATTTGCGTTCCCGATAAAATAAACCATTGAAAATGACTTAATCTTCGCGTCCCCGAAGCCATAAGCCATCGCAAATTACGATATAGTCGCGTATCCGAAGCCATTAACCCTCGTAAATTACACGATGTTCGTGTCTCCGAAGCCATAAACCTGCGTAAATGACGCAACATGTGCGACCCCGAAGCCAGAAACCTGCGCAATTTATATAAGAATCGCGTGTCCGATGCCATATCCCCTCGTAAATTACGCACAGGTCGCGTGTATGATGCCATAAACCTGCGTAAATTACGCTACATTTGCGACCCCGAAGTCAACAATATCATCAGAATCTCAATTTGTCTTGCCGATTACTCGTCGTCTTCGCGTGAAGTCCCAGTGCTGATTGGTTTGTCATCGGGTCCCTGAGTCCTCCATCCTGAGCGTTGTTACACCGCTGGTGGCTCCTACAACGTTGCCCCGAGAAGCCCCCAAAGGTCCAAGAGGCTCCCAGGAAGCTTCCAGGAAGCTCCCAGGAGGCCCCAAGAGTATCCCCAGAGGCTGCCCAGATGCCCCCTCCTCCTCCTCCTCCTCCTCCTCCCTCCTCCCTCCTCCTCCTCCTCCTCCTCCTCCTCCTCCTCCTCCTCCTCCTCCTCCTCCTCCTCCTCCTCTCCTCCTCCTCCTCCTCCTCCTCCCTCCTCCTCCTCCTCCTCCTCCTCCTCCTCCTCCTCCTCCTCCTCCTCCTCCTCCTCCTCCTCCTCCTCTCTCCTCCTCCTCCTCCTCCTCCTCTGCCCTCCTCCGCCGCCTCCCCCTCCCCCTCTTCAAACCCGCCCTCGTAAACCAGCGCACGGGCGCATGCGCTATCGCTCCAGCGAGCGCCCGTGGGAGACGCGGGCGAGACTCCCGACGCCAGCTCTCCGCACGCTGTTTCGTAGGTGTTCCTGGGCAGCCCCCGTACGCTCCCTGGGGCTGGCCGCGCCCGTGGCCCAGGGCCTGCGGCCGGACATCCGCGCTGTCACTTCCCCCAGGCGCGGCCAGACCGACACCTTCCGTGACGAGCCCCTTCCCCGAAGAGCCTCTTCTGCGAGGCAGGGACTGATCCACATCCACCGCCTGGTTCACCCAAGGATTTCCACAACGGCCGGGGAATACATAGGCCTCATCCTCTGGGCGCGGAGTGGGCGTGCCCCAGGTCCTCTCACTACCCCTCTAAACCTCAGTCGTCACTCCTGCGGAGTTCTTCAAGGGGCTCGGAGCCCCTCGGCCCAAATCTCCCGGGGCATCTCGCGGTCCCCCGCATCACTTAATCATTCGGACCCAAGAGGGCCCCAAGACGGGCCAAGAGGGCCCCACGAGGCCCCCAAGACGGTCAAAGAGGGCCCCGAGTCGCCGCACGATCGCCCCAAGATGCTCAAGATGGCCCCCAGACGGCCTAAGAGGCCTGCAAGACGCCCAAGAGGCCCCACGAGGCCTCCCAAGAGGCCAAAATCATTAACTTCCCGTTGGTATTGAAGGATTTTGGTGTTCTCGCCACTTCGGCTTCCCGACGCTCCCAGAGGGCCCTAGAGGCCCCCAAGACCGGCCCAAGACGGCCCCAGAGGGTCCCAAAACGAACCCGGAGGGCCCCAAGACGGCCCTGGAGGTGCCCAAAACGGCCCAAGAGGGCCCAAAGACGGCCACAAAAGGGGCTCAAGAGAGGGACCACGAACCGAGGATCCCAGCCTTCCGCCCCAAGAGGCCCCCAGGAGGCACCAAGAGGCCCTCAGGGGGCCCCAAGAGGCCCCCAAGGGGCCCCAAGAGGCCCCCAAGAGGCCCAAAAGAGGCCCCCAAGAGGCCCAAAAGAGGCACCAAGAGGCCCCAAAACAGCCCCCAAGAGGCGTTCAAACTGCCTCCAGAGAGGCCTCCCATGAGATCCCAACGAACATCCTATAGGCTTCATGTCCACAACCCAGGCACGATGGCGGGGTGGGCCGAAGGCCATTACCAATGCGCCGCCCCCTGTTGATTCATCGCAGGGGTGCCTGCCGTGCTGGATCCTACCGATTTTTACTGGTTCTTTTCCAAGAGAACTCCCCCTTGGCGCTTCGGCCCAGCGCGCCAGCCCCGCGGAAAGCCGCCGAAAGTGACCGCAAACGACCTCAACGTCCAAAAAAATCCTCTGAGACCGCTCAAGATGGCCTCTTAAATGGTCACGTTGGCCCATGATGGTCGCCCAAGATGGTCCAAGATGGCCTGCAAGACGGCCCAAGAGGGTTGATGATCCTCAGGTTTTTGAAGGATTTGGGCAGTTGCTTCTTTCGGCCTTCCGACGGCCCGAGACGGCCCAAGAGCCCCCCAAGATCGCCTCAAGATCGCCCAAGAGGCTTCCAAGATGGCCCCAGCACGGCCCAAGAGGCCCCCAAGACCGCCCAAGGAGGGCCCTAAGAAGGCCCAAGAGGCCTCGAAGACGCTCAAGATGGGCTCCAAGACGGTCCTGGAGCACCCCAAGAGGGCCCGCAGTCGGCCCAGAGGCCCCCAAGACAGCTCCCAACGGCGTCAGATGGGCCAGGACCCCACCAAGACGGCCCTATATGGCTCTAAGATGGCCCAAGACGGCCCAAGAGGCCCCCAAGAGGTCGCCAAGACGGCCCAAGAGGCCTCCGAGAGTGTCTCCAGGATGCGTCGTTTCGGCCTTCCGACGGCCCGAGACGGCCCAAGAGCCCCCCAAGATCGCCCAAGAGGCCTCCAGGATGGCCCCAGAACGGCCCAAGAGGGCCCCCAAGACGGCCCCAAGAGGGCCCCAAGATGGCCCAACGGGCCTCCAAGACGCCCAAGATGGCCTCCAAGACGGCCCTGGAGCACCCCAAGAGGGGTTCAAATCGGCCAAGAGAGGCCGCCAAGACGGCTTCCAAAGGCGTCAGACGGGCCATGAATGCCCTGAGATGACCAAAAAGAGGCCCCCAAGAAGCCCCGAAAGGCCCCCAAGAAGCCCAAGGAGGCCCCCGAGACGGCTCCGAGAAGCTCCCATGAAGCCCCAAGGAGGCCCCAAGAGTGCCCCCAGAGGCTCCCAAGATACCACCTCCTCTTCCTCCTCCTCTTCCCCCCCTCCCCCTCCTCCTCCTCCTCCCTCCTCCTCTTCCTCCTCCTCCTCCTCCTCCTCCTCCTCCTCCCTCCTCCTCCTCCGCCTCCTCCTCCTCCTCATCTCATCATCATCATCATCATCATCATCATCATCATCATCATCATCATCATAATCATCATCATCATCATCATCATCATCATCAGCAGCAGCAGCAGCAGCAGCAGCATAGCATCATCATCGTCGTAATCAGCATCACCATCATCATCATCATCATCATCATCATCATCATCATCATCAGCAGCAGCATCGTCATCATCAGCATCATCATCATCATCATCATCATCATCATCATATCATGATCATCATCATCATCATCATCATCATCATCATCATCATCATCATCATCATCATCATCATCATCATCATCATCATCATCATCATCATCACTACTATCATCATCATCAGCAGCATCATCATCAGCAGCAGCATCAGCATCAGCATCAGCATCATCAGCAGCAGCATCATCATCATAATCATCATCATCAGCAGCAGCATCATCCTCATCCTCATCCTCCTGATATTCCCCACCGTCCTCCTCCAAGTGTTCCCCGAAGGGTTTCCACAACGGTTGGGGGAACACTTTGTCCGATAGCTTGGCAGAGCTCTTGCCACAATGCTCGGCCACGTGGGCGATTTCAAAAGACAGGGGGCGGCGGTGATTCGCCGTCGGCGTCCTCGATAGATTGGCCAAACTCTGGCCCAACGTTGGGCCAAATGGGCGTTTGCAAAAGGCAGGGAGGATGGAGGAGGAGCCAGCGGGGATCCCGGGGGAAGTCCCACATTCAGAGTCGGCGACACCAGTCGTAAGGTCTTTGCCATAACAATAATAGTAGTAGCAATAATAGAAAAAAACAATACTGGCAATAACAACACTAATACAAGTACTAATGCGAATACGAATCTTATAAATATTGATAGACATAGTACAGCCGATACTACTGATATTAGACGAATAAGATGAACAACAATGACAATAACAGTATAAGTAATAACAATAAGAATAAAAATACGATCACGAATACTGATAATATGATAGTCGTAATAACAATAAGAATTATAACAGTTATCCGCGGGCCCCCTTGTGGGGCCACCAAGCGGCGAGGATGAGGGTTGCTGTACCCTGCACCAGTTGCAGTTTCAAGCCTCCAATGTTACAGTCCTGCTTTCTGCTTCCTACTGTACATGTTTGAAGTCCGCGCGAGGGGGGCGAGCCCCAAACCAACATATTTGCCACCCCCAAATCGCGTTGCCTGAATTCCAAGGGGACGTGGGACACATGAAAGTACATCAGGTTCACGCCCCCGAAGCCATAATCCCTAGTAACTTACACAATGTTCGCGCCCCCGAAGGCAGAACCTCTCGCAAATTATATCAGATTCGCGTCCCCGAAACCCTTGAGAATTATGATACCGGAAAAGAACCCCAATCATAGTCTTTTTAGGGATGTAGGGCTGTAGGGTTATAGGGCTATATAAGGCTATAGGGCTATGTGGGCTATGTGGGCTATCGGGCTATAGGGCTATAGGGCTATAGGGCTATAGGCCTATGGGGCTATAGGGCTATAGGGCTATAGGGCTATAGGGCTATAGGGCTATAGGGTTGTAGGAGGGCTATTGGGCTATAGGGTTATATGGCTAAGGGCTATGTGGCTATAGGGCTATAGGGCGATGGAGCACCAGGGCAGCCGGGCACCCAGGCACCCCTGGGCACCTCTGGGTACCCCAGGGCACCTCGGGCACCCCTGGGCAACTCTGGGCACCTGCGGGCACCTGCGGGCACCTCCGAGCACCCCTGGGCACCCAGGCACCCGGGCACCCGGGCACCCCCCGGCACCCGGGCACCCGGGCGTGCGGCGAAAATCGGCGGCAAACCTAACCTAACCATATGAATCCGCTAGGACCCCTACAAAGGCAAGCTCTGATTGGGGAATATAAGTGTTGCATCCCCGAGGCAACAAACCCACGCAAATTACGCGAGATTCGCGTCCTCGAGGCCATAAGCCCTAGCAAAGTACGCCGTACTCGCATTGCCGAGGCCAAGAGGGCTCCAAGGTGCCCGAAGATGGTTCCGAGACGGCCCAAGAGGGCCCCGAGAGGCCCCAAGAGCACTCCAAGAGACCTCCCGAGAGAACCCCAAGAGGCCATGATTTTAAGACGGTGTTGGAAGGATTTTGGCTTTCTCGCATTTTCGGCGTTCCGACGCTCCAAGACGCCTCGAGAAGCTCCCAAGACCGCCCCAAGACAGCCCAAGACGCCTCCAAGAGGGCCCCAAGACGGCCCAAAAGGGATCCAAGATGGCCCAAGAAGCGCTCCGAGAAACCCCGAGAAGCCCCCGGCAGGCCCCAAGAGACCGCCAAGAGGCCCCAAGAGGCCCGAAGAGGCGCCCAAGACGCGCCCAAGAGGCCTCCAAGAAGCCTAAAAGATAAGATCCTCACAAGGCCCCAAGGCCCCCAAGAGGCCCCCAAACCGCCTCCAAGGGGCCCACGGGAGGCACCCCACGACCCCCCAACAAATATACAAGAGGCCTCGGACCCACAGCCCAGGCACGGTGGCGGGATGGGCCGAAAGCCACTAGGGTCCGCCGCCCCCTGTCGATTCATCGCAGGGGTGCCTGGCGTGCTAGGCCCTCTCGGTTTTGGTTTTGGTTCTTTTTCCAAAAGAACTCCCCCTGGCGCTTCGGCCCATCCCGCCGGCCGCCCCCCAAGACCCATGAGACGCACACGCCATCGCCCAATCCCAATTCTTCCTCCAAGACGGCCCAACACATGGCCTCCAAGATGGCCTCCAAGTCCGCCCAAGATGGTCCAAGACGGCCTCCAAGACGGCCCAAGAGAGTCCAAGATGGCCCAAGACGGCCCAAGAGGCCCCCCAGAGGCCTCCCAGACGGCCCAAGAGGCCTCCAAGAGGTCCTCCAGGAGGGCCCGCAGAGGCCGAAATCATTTATTATCCTTAGGTTTTTGAAGGATTTTGGAATTTGCTTCTTCTCGGCTTTCCGACTGCTCAAGACGGCCCAAGAGGCACCCAAGATCGCCCAAGAGGCCCCCAAGAGGGCCCCATGACGACCCAAGTGGCCTCCAAGATGGCCCCAAGAGGGCCCCAAAACCCCCAAGAGGCCTCCAACACGCTCAAGATGGCCTCCAAGACGCCCAAGATGGCCTACAAGACGGCCCCGAAGCGCCCCAAGAGGGTCCCCCGTTGGCCCAGAAAGGCCCCCAAGACGGCTCCCGACGGCGTCAGACGTGCCAGGAACTCACCAAGATGGCCGAAGTTGGCTCGAAGGTGGCCCAAGACGGCCCAAGAGGCCCCCAAGAGGGCCTTCAGGAAGGCCAGGAGAGGCCAAAAACATGCATTGTCTTGAGGTTTTTGACGGATTTTGACATTTCCTTCTTTTCGGCCTTCCGACGGCCCGAGACGGCCCAAGAGCCCCCAAAGATCGCCGAAAGATCGCCCAAGAGGCCTCCAAGACGGCCAAGATGACCTTCAAGATGCCCACGTGTTCCCCGAAGGCTTTCCAAACCGATTCCGGGAACACATGGTCCGATGGCTTGGCAGGTCTGGCCTCAACGTTCTGGCCTCAACGTTCGGCCACATAGGCGCTTCCAAAAAGGCAGGGGGCGGCGGTGATTCGCCGTAGGCGTACTAGATCCGCCGCCCCCGGTCGATTCATCGCAGGGGTGCCTGGCGTGCTAGACCCTTTCGGTTTTGGTTTTGGTTATTTTGTCCAAAAGAACTCCCCCTGGGGCTTCGGGCCGTCCCGCCGGCCACCCCGAAAGATCTTCCAGGCCCGGTTGCAAAGGGTTGTTCCTGCTTCAGACGGCTCCAAGACGGCCCAAGATGGCCTCCAAGATGCATCCAAGACGGCCAAGATGGCCTCCAAGCCGGCTCAGATGGCCCCAAGATGTCTCCAAGACGAGTCAAGATGCACTCAAGACAGCCTCAGATGTCATCAAGATGGCCGAAGACGGCCCCAGGGGCCTCCAAGAAGCCTCCAAGACGGCCCAAGAGGCCTCCAAGAGGTCCTCCACGAGGGCCCGAAGAGACCAAAATCATTTGTTTTCTGAAGGTTTTTGAAGGATGTTGGCATTTGCTCCTTTTCGGCTTTCCGACGACCCAACACGGCCCAAGAGGCCCCCAAGACAGCCCCAAGAGCGCACAAAGACGACCCAAGAGGCCTCCAAGACGTCCAAGATGGCCTCTAAGACGGCCCTGGAGCACCCCAAGAGGGCCCCAAGTCGGCCCAGAGAGGCCCCCGAAACGGCTTCCGACGGCATCAGACGGGCCAGGAGCCCACGAAGATGGCCGAAATTGACTCGATGCTGGCCCAAGATGGCCCAAGAGGCCTCCAAGAGGGCCTCCAGAAGGCCAGAAGAGGCCAAAATCATTGAGGTTCCCCAGGTGTTAGGGATTTTGATATGTGCTTCTTTTCGGCCTTCCGACGGCCCAAGAGCCCCCAAAGATGGCCCCAAGATCGCCAAGAGGCCTCCAAGATGGCCCCAGAACGGCCCAAGAGGCCCCAAAGACGGCCCCGAGAGGCCCCCAAGACGGCCCAAGAGGCCTCCAAGAGGTCCTCCACGAGGGCCCGAAGAGTCCAAAATCATTTGTTTTCTGAAGGTTTTTGAAGGATGTTGGCATTTGCTCCTTTTCGGCTTTCCGACGACCCAACACGGCCCAAGAGGCCCCCAAGATCGTCTCCAGAGCGCCCAAGAGGCCTCCAAGATGGCCCCAGAACGGCCCACGAAGCCCCCAAGACAGCCCCAAGAGGGCACAAAGGCGACCCAAGAGGCCTCCAAGACGCCCAAGATGGAGTCGGCCCAGAGAGGCCCCCGAAACGGCTTCCGACGGCATCAGACGGGCCAGGAGCCCACGAAGATGGCCGAAATTGACTCGAAGCTGGCCCAAGATGGCCCAAGAGGCCTCCAAGAGGGCCTCCAGAAGGCCAGAAGAGGCCAAAATCATTCATGTTCCCCAGTTGTTAGGAATTTTGACATGTGTTTCTTTTCGGCCTTCCGACGGCCCAAGAGCCCCCAAAGATCGCCCCAAGATCGCCAAGAGGCCTCCAAGATGGCCCCAGAACGGCCCAAGAGGCCCCAAAGACGGCCCCGAGAGGCCCCCAGGACGGCCCAAGAGGCCTCCAAGACGCTCAAGATGGCCTCCAAGACGGCCCTGCAACATTCCAAGAGGGCCCCAAGTCGGCCCAGAGAGGCCCCCCAAACGGCTTCCGCCAGCGTCAGACGGGCCAGGAGCCCACCAAGACGGCCGAAGATGGCCCTAGACGGCCCAAGAGGCCTCCGAGAGGGCCTCCAGGAGGCCCGAAAAGTGAAAAATCATTGATTTCCCTAGAGTTTTTGAAGGATTGTGGCATTTGCTTCTTTTCCGCCTTCCGACGGCTCGAGACGGCCCAAGAGCCCCTAAAGATCGCCCAAGAGGTCTCCAGTATGGCCCCGGAACGGCCTAAGAGGCACCAAGGACGGCCCCAAGAGGCCCCCAAGACGGCCCAAGAGGCCTCCAAGACGCTCAAGATGGCCTCCAAGACGGCCCTGGGGCACCCCAAGAGGGCCCCAAGTGGGCCCAGAGAGGCCCCCTAAGACGACTTCCGACGGCGTGAGACGGGCCAGGAGCCCACCAAGACGGTCAAAGAGGCCCCCGAGAAGCCCCCAAAGGTCCAAGAGGCTCCCAGGAAGCTCCCAGGAAGCTCCCAGGAGGCCCCAAGAGTATCCCCAGAGGCTGCCCAGATGCCCCCTCCTCCTCCTCCTCCTCCTCCTCCTCCTCCTCCTCCTCTCCTCCTCCTCCTCCTCCTCCTCCTCCTCCTCCTCCTCCTCCTCCTCCTCCTCCTCCTCCTCCTCCCTCCTCTCCTCCTCCTCCTCCTCCTCCTCCTCCTCCTCCTCCTCCTCCTCCTCCTCCTCCTCCCTCTCCTCCTCCTCACCTCCCCCTCCTCCCCTCCTCCTCCTCCTCCTCCTCCCCTCCTCCTCCTCCTCCACCTCCTCCTCCTCCTCCTCCTCCTCCTCCTCCTCTGCCTCCTCTTGATCTTCCCCGCCATCCTCCCTCAAGTGTTCCCCGAAGGGTTTCCACAACGGTTGGGGGAACACATGACCCGATACCTTGGCAGAGCTTTTGCCACAACGCTCCGCCACAACGCTCGGCCACATGGGCGATTCTAGAAGGCGGGGGGCGGCGGTGATTCGCCGTAGGCGTACTAGATCCGCCGCCCCCTGCTGGCTTGCCACAGGGGTGCCCGGCGTGCTGAACCCTTTCGGTTTGGGTTCTTTTAGAACTCCTCCTGGGGCTTCGGCCCGTCCCGCCGGCCACCCGGAAAAGTATACAAAAGGTGGCTGCAAATGGTTTTTCGGCTTCAGACGGCTCCAAGATGGCCTCCGAGGTGGCCAAGATGGCCCAAGATAGCCTTCAAGTTCGCCCAAGAGATGGCCTCCAAGACGGCCCAAGAGAGTCCCCAAGATGCCTCCAAGTTCGCACAAGAAACCTCTAAGACGGCCCAAGACGGCCCCAGAGGCCTCCAAGAGACCTCCAAGACGGCCCACGAGGCCTCCAAGAGGTCATCCACGAGAGCCCGAAGAGGCCAAAATCATTGATTTCCTTAGGTTTTTGAAGGATTATGGCTTTTGCTATTTTCCAGCCTTCCGACGGCCCACGACGGCCCAAGAGGCCCGAAAGATCGCCCCCAGAGCGCCCAGGAGGCCTCTAAGATGGCCGCATGACGGCACAAGAGGCCCCTCAGAGGGCCCCAAGAGGGTCCCAAGAGGCCTCCAAGACTGCCAATATGGCCTCCAAGACGGCTCAGATGGCCCAAAGATGCCTTCAAGACGGCCCAAGATGCACCCAAGACGACCTAAGATGGCCTCATGATGGCCCAAGACGGCATAAGAGGCCCCCAAGAGGCCTCCCAGACGGCCAGAGGCCTCCAAGAGGTCCTCCAGGAGGACCCGAAGAGATCAAAATCATTAATGTTCCTTGGGTTTTTTTTGTTTTTAAAGATTTTGGCATGTGCTCTTTTTCGGCATTCCGACGGCCCACGAGGCCCCCAAGATCGCCCCAAGATCGCCCACGAGGCCTCCAAGATGGCCGCATGACGGCCCAAGAGGCCCCCAAGACGGCCCCCAAGAGGGTCCCAAGAGGCCTTCAAGACGGCCAAGATGGCGTCCAAAGCGGCTAAGATGGCCCCAAGATACCTTCAAGACGGCCAAACATGCACCCAAGACGGCCCAAGATGGCCTGAAGATGGCCCAAGGCGGCCCAAGAGGCCCCTAAGAGGCCTCCCAGACGGCCCAAGAGACCTCCAAGAGTTCCTCCAGGAAGGCCCGAAGAGGCCGAAATCATTGATGTTCTCGAGGTTTTCGAACGATGTTGGCATTTGTGCCTTGTCAGCCTTCCGACGGCCCAAGACGGCCCGAGACGGCCCAAGAGGTCCCCAAGGTCGCCCCAAGATCGCCCACGAGGCCTCCAAGATTGCCGCATGACGGCCCAAGAGGCCCCCAAGACGGCGACCTCCAAGACGTCCAAGATACTCTCCAAAAACGGCCCTGAAGCGCCCCAAGAGAGCCCCAAGTCGGTTCAGAGAGGCCCCCAAGATGGCTTCCAACGGTGTCAGACGGGTCGGGAATGCCCCAAGACGGCCAAAGAGGCCCCCAAGAAGCCCCCAAAGGCCCTCGAGAAGCCCCCAAGAGGCCCAGGGAGACTCCCGAGAGGCCTCCAAAAGTCTCCCAGGAAGCTCCGCAGAGGCTTCCCAAGAGGCCTCGCAAGACGGTTCACAAGAAGTCTCCTCCTCCTACTCCTCCTCCTCCTCCTTCCCCATCATCCTCATTCTCATCCTCATCCTCCTCCTAATCATCATCCTCCTCCCTCTCCTGATCCTCCTCCGATTGCTCCCCCACGCGTTCCCCAAAGGCTTTCCAAACCAACTCGGAACACAAGAGGCCGATAGCTTGGCCAAGCTCTAGCCCAGCTGTCGGCCACATGGGCGCTTCCAAACGGGCAGGGGACGGCTGTGATTCGCCGTAGGCGTCTTCGATCCGCCGCCCCCTGTCGATTCATCGCAGGGGTGCCTGGCATGCTAGACCCTTTCGGTGTTGGTTTTGGTTCGCTTTCCAAAGAACTCCCCCTGTGGCTTCGGCCCGGCCCGCTGGCCACCCGGAAGGGCGCGCAAATCGGCTCCAGACGGTTCCAAGATGGCCTCCGAGATGGCCAAGATGGCCCAAGATGGCCTCCAAGTTCGCACAAGATGGTCCAAGATAGCCTCGAAGACGGCCCAAGAGAGTCCCCAAGATGCCTCCAAGTTCGCACAAGAAACCTCTAAAACGGCCCAAGACGGCCCAAGCGGCCTCCAAGAGGCCTCCAAGACGGCCCAAGAGGCCTCGAAGAGGTCCTCCAGGGTCCTCAAGGACGGCCCGAAGAGGTCAAAATCATTGATTTGCCGTAGGTTGTTTGGGGATTTGGGCTTTTGCTCCTGTTCGGCCTTCCGACGGCCCACGACGGCCCAAGAGGCCATCAAGATCGCCCCAAGAGCGCCCAGGAGGCCTCCACGATTGCCCCATGACAGCCCAAGAGGCCCCCAAGAGGGCCCCAAGAAGGCTCCAAGACGGCCCAAGAGGCCCCCAAGATGCCCAAGATGGCCTCCAAGACTGGCAAGATGGCCTCCAAGATGCCTCCAAGACGGCCAAGATGGCCTCCAAGACGGCCAAGATGGCCCCAAGATGCACTCAAGACGGCCCAAGATGGCCTCAAGATGGCCAAGACTGCCCGAAAGACCCGCAAGAGGCCTCCAAGACGGCCCAAGAGCCCTCCAGGACGTCCTCCAGGAACGCCCGACAGGGTTAAAATCATTGATGTCCCTTAGGTTGTTGAAGGATGTTGGCTTTTGCCGCTTTTTAGCTCTCCGACGGCCCAAGACGGCCCAAGCGGCCCCCAACATCGACCCAAGAGCGCCCAAAAGGCCTCCAAGATAGCCCCATGACAGCCCAAGAGGCCCCCAAGAGGACCCCAAGATGGCCGCAAGACGGCCCAAGAGGCCCACAAGACGCCCAAGATAGCCTCCAAGACGGCCACGATGGCCTCCAAGATGCCTCCAAGACACCCAAGATGGCCGTTGAGACAGCGAAGATGGCCCGAAGATGGTCCCGAGACGGCCCCAGATGGCCTTAAGATGGCCTAAGACGGCTCTATAGGCCCGCAAGAGACCTCCAAGACGGCCCAAGAGCCCTCCAAGACATCCTCCAGGAAGGCCCACACCCGCCGCCTCACGAGGTCCGAGAAGGATGGCTCCCCGGGCAAGGCGGAGCACTGGACCGCACGGCCGGGGCGCGCTTTTGTCCGCGGCCGCCGCGCATCCGTTGGGCCAGCGCTCGCCCCGGGGCTCCAGGCAGCCCCCTTGCCCAGGCCTGCGGCGGTCTGGCTCCAGGCGTGAGCGGCCTCTGGCGCCCCGACGTCGAAGCTAAACACACTACGATCGTACACTCAATCGGGCGATGCCGACAGTTGCCCAAAAGTTCAAACCCCACCGTGCTCGTACACTGGATCGGCCGCCTCCCTCAGTCGAAGCGGCTCGGGAAGAGCATTCGACTGAGCTGCGAGGAGCACTTGTCAAAAATCATCATGGCCACAAGCTGCCGGAAGATACGCCAGGGTGCGCCAGCCCAGAGGGACGCCACGCCGCGCTCCTTCACCAAGACTGCGTAGGTCTCCCTCATGGAGCCGAACTTCGTGCGCTCGATGTCGCCCTGCATGCAAGACTTAAAGGTATCTGGCGGATGGCTCAGCATGGAGCAGACAGGGCCACCAATCAGGGCAGCACCGAAGCGAGCAGAATCCTCCGTCTTACCGATGCTGTCTGGGAAATTCATCTGAAGGCTTGCACGCAACACCGGCATCAAACCCAAGAAGCCACCACAGTAGATGCCTTCACGCAAGCAAATCCCAAACGTGCCTCGCATCACAGTAGAGGGTCCGCCGGCAACCAAGCTGCCGGCGGTGCCGACGAGCGAGCCACCCTTGCGCTGCTGCTGGATCATGGCCAGCTCAATGGGGCCGCAGACGAAGCCCGAGAGGTAGCCAGAGCCAAAGGCGGCCCCTATCTGCTCCATCCCCGTCAGGGTCCTGTCCTCGCCCCTCACGATGAACTTCTGCAGGACTCCGGTGCCGGCGAACTGGAGCATGACACAGCTGGCGTTGTTCAGACAGTTCGCGGCGTAGCCGCGATAGAGCACTTTCGGATTGGTCTCGAAAGGCAGGCCCTGCTGAGCCGCGTTCTTCCAGTAGTTTGTGGCCTGCAGCAGTGTAACGTCCAGCCAACCACCCACCGCACCAAGCGTCGCGTTCTCCACCTCGGAGAGGTTCTTGGACATGGCGGAGCGAGGAGCAACAGCGACACACGCGCACGCGCGCAGGAACCCTTTTGGCCAACAAAACCCTGAGCCAAATTCCTGTGCCCCGAAATCACAGCATGGGCGTTTGCACCCCACTAGGACAAGAAACAACGGCATACAGTGGAGGCCAGCCCACAAAAAACCTTCCACGAGAAACCCAACCCTGAGACCCCAGGACGTCCATGGATTTTTGGTGTGGGAGCGTCACGCTCTCCATAGCAAAACCATCGGAACCCAAGAGACCCGGGGCGGAGGCGCGCCAGGAAAGGCCCCGGAGATCCGCGAAGAACTCGCGTCAGCCGTGAATGGTGACCAGTCATAATAAAAAGAGTGACTGGCGTCCTTTCTGAGAAGCCCAGCCGCCTTCTGAGACGGCCTGTCACCTCTCACCTTCCCCCGTGCTCGCCACCTGCTCTTTCCTTGCCTCTTATCCACCACCGTGACCCAAGACATGAAATAGAGTGTCTTCATGTCCCCATAGAGTCCTTTGACTTGAATATTGGAGAAGGGCCCGCAGCCTAGAGTCCAGGCGCAACAGGGCGCTCACGGGCGCTTCTAAGATGTCGCGCGTGATGTAGCAGAACATTCGACAAAATGAAGAAGACGGTGGACGTACGACGGACGACGGCGACGACCGACAATGGACGATGGACGATGGACGATTGACGATGGACGATGGACGACGATGACGACGACGACGACTTCCAAAAAAGTGAAACGACAGCGGCGGCTGGCGCAACGGTTACGACGTCCTTCTGCTTTCGGGAGGGCACCAGCCCGATCATGGCCAGGCACCGCCCTGGCCCAGGACCCGCGGTGGCAGACCCAGCCCAAGAGGGCAAGAACTGCTGCGGGCCATCGTCCAAATCTTATCCGCCCCGATCTCGGCGCCCCCGACGGATCAGCTTGGCATGGAAGAAACGGGTCCTGGGGGTCACGGGTCCTGGACCCAAGCGAAACCGCCGCCTGCCAGGATCCCTGAAACCCAATGGCATGAGCTGGTTTCGCTGGCGCTGGTTTCGCCGGCGCTGGTTTCGCCCCGCTGGTTTCGCTGACGGCTGGTTTCGCCCGCGCTAGTTTCGCCAGCCCTGGTTTCGACCCGCTGGTTTCGCCTCGCTGGTTTCGCCGGCGGCTGGTTCCGCCGCGCTGGTTTCGCCGGCGCTGGTTTTGCCGACGCCGTCGTCAGCGTCGGCGTCAGCGTCGCAGCCGCCGTCGTCGTCGTCGTCGCCGCCGCCGCCGCCGCAGCCGCCGCCGCCGCCGCCGCCGCCGTCGTCGTCGTCGTCGTCGTCGTCGTCGTCGTCGTCGTCGTCGTCGTCGTCGTCGTCGTCGTCGTCGGCGTCGGGCGTCGGGCGACGGACCCGAGCGGGCGGGTCGGGTCGGGCTGGCGTACCCGAGCGGGCGGGTCGGGTCGGGTCGGGCGGGCAGACCCTAACGGGCGGGTCGGGTCGGGCGGGCGGGACATTGAAGTGTGGGGCACCCTCGACCGAACACGCGCGAACCCTAACGGGCGGGTCGGGTTGGGCGGGCGGACCCTGGCGGGCGGGTCGGGTCGGGTCGGTCGGGCGGACCCGAACGGGCGGGTCAGGTCGGGCAGGCGGGACATTAAAGTGTGGGGCACGCTCGACCGAACACGCGCGAACCCTAACGGGCGGGTCGGGTCGGGCGGGCGGACCCAAACGGGCGGCTCGGGTTGGGTGGGCGGGACAGTAACGTATGGGGCACGCTCGACCGAGCACGCGCGGACCCTTACGGCCAGGTCGGGTCGGGCGGGCGGACCCTAGCGGGCGGGTCGGATCGGGCAACTTCGCCGCTTCGCCGACGGCAGCTGGTTTCGCCGACGGCAGCTGGTTTCGCCGACGGCAGCGGGTTTCGCCGACGGAAGCTGGTTTCGCCCAGTTGGTTTCGCCGCGCGGCGAAACCAACTGGGCGAAACCAGCCAGGCGAAACTAGCCGTCGGCGAAACCAGCGGTTGCCAACCCGATCCGGTCCCCCTGGCGGCGGCTTCGTATACAGAAATCCCCGTTTCGGACAAACGATTTCCCCCCGGAAACAATTCTTCAGAAGTCGTGTTGTCGACAGCCCTGGGGCCCGTGGAATGCCCAGAGGGGGCCAAATAACTGCCAAAAACCTTGATATTCCATTCCCACCCGGCCCCTTGTGTTCCATATGAGCAGGCACCGACCGTCCCAGAGTTCATCTGGGCATACCCCGGCATGTTCGAGGGAACGCGTTTCCCAGACTCTTGCCTGGAACACATCCCATGACACGTCGGAACCGCCGCCCCCCCCCCCCAAAAAAAAACAACACGTGTGGCGCCCCCAGAAACCAGGCGTGGGGGCACTCCCCGCAACCAACATCCCTGACCGGGGGAGGCACCCCCCCCTCCAGGGGAGGGGGCCGAACCAGGAGATCGGGAGACTCTCCCTGGGATCCCCAGGGAATCCCATGGGATCCCCCCCCTGGGATCCTATCCCCCCGTGGGATCCCCCCCCATCAAGCGTCTCCCGAGGAGAGGGGACCGCCCCCCCCGTGTTTTCAAGGGCGGGGTCCTCTCGCGCCCCCCCCCTCCCCGGCCGGCTGCCGGGAGCCGGCCACCGCGACCTCGCCATCGCTCGGACGTCCATTCCCTTTGTTTTTGCTCGGTTTCGTGCGTGGCTTTTTCGCCAAACGATCAAGGATGCTCCTCGATTGTCCTCGCCGAAAGAAAACTGCACACGTCCGAGCGATGCCGAGCGACGGGCGCGGAGCTCCCTCCGATCCCCCCGGGAGCCGCGACGCCTCGAGACGCTCTCGGCACGGGGCCCCCGGAAGGCCCCGCCCGCTCCCCCGGCGTTCCCGGCCGGCCATCCCGCGCCGTCCGCGGGACAGCCTCCTCCTCCTCCTCCCCCTCCTCCTCCTCCTCCTCCTCCTCCTCCTCCTCCTCCTCCTCCTCCTCCACCACCTCCTCCTCCTCCTCCCCCACCTCCTCCTAAAGGCCCAGCGAGGGCCCTCGCGAGGCCAGGAGCGGCGAGCGGGCCCCGTTTAAAATTCTTGCGAGCACTAAACACCCGGGCCTCCCTCCGACGCGACCGGCGGCCGCAGTGGCCGGGGGCGCGGGGGGGGGGGCCCGCGCCGCTCTGGCCGGCGACAACCCCGAGCGCCTCACGGGGCGCGTGCGGCGCCGCTCGAGGCGGAAGCGCTCCCGCCGCCGTGGCCGTCGTCGTCGTCGCCGCCGTCGTCGTCGTCGTCATTGCTCGGAGCCGGCTGCGTCGGGGGGTCATGGAGGGCAGGGGCCCCCATGGGAGTGCTGCGCCGCTTGGGACGACCGAAATGGGTACGGAAAAATAAGAAATGATGATGCACAACAGATGTTGTCCAAAACCGACAGCAGCCGCTGTTGGGCAGGCGGCCTTCTGTCTAAAGCGAACAACGCATGCGGCGACACCGACAGCGAGTCCTGTCCAAAGCAAGCAATCACTGCTGTCGGTCTTCGTGCCGCCACGGGCCCAGGGGGGCCCAGAAACAACTCAGGATCACGGATCGGCAACGACGATCCGCAGCATATCGAAGAAGCTCGGGGCGGGCGAAAGAACAACGAGGGATGAGAAGCTGGTCCCCAGGAAGGGCCCTGGGGTCCAAGACCCTTTCCCTCAGGGCCCGCTTCGCTCATGCCAACCGCTGCTCCTCATCCTTCCTGCTTGCTGTTTGCCTGAGGCTGTCTGGATGCCCTCCCCCCCCTCCTGTCCTCCGCGGCCGCCTCGTCCCCTTTTGTTCCCCCTCTTGCACGCCGACCAACTCGCGCATCGGTCGCCCCGGGTCGCCGCCGGCTGGTGCAGCGCTGCCGCCTCGCCGCCGACGCCAAGAGGCTTGCCGGAAGCCGGCTCTCGGCGCGGCGGGCTCCGACCAGCGCGTCGGCGGGTGCGAAGCGGAGCGGCGGACCATGGCCTGCGCCTCGGCCGACCGTGCTTCTGAGGCAGCAGCTTTGCAGCACCATCGTCGATCGCCAGGGCCACCCCGGGATCGGCCGGGAGGCACACATGTCGGGCTTGCGTCATGGGGGCTGGTTTCTGGCACCGCGTGGGTCATTCAGCCTTCAACGGTCTCGGCCTTCCGATGACGGACCTTCACCGATCGCTGCTCCCCGATCAAGTGGATGCCAGGGACCCCCCATCCCAGGGGCCAGCCAGTCATTCCAAAGGCTATCGATCGTGTATGGTCCCCGTTTTCCAGCTCGACGTATGCTCCCTCCTCCTCCTCCTCCTCCTCCTCCTCCTCCTCCTCCTCCTCCTCCTCCTCCTCCTCCTCCTCCTCCTCCTCCTACTCCTCCTCCTCCTCCTCCTCCTCCTCCTCCTCCTCCTCCTCCTCCTCCTCCTCCTCCTCCTCCTCCTCCTCCTCCTACTCATTCTCCTCCTCTTCCTCCTGCTCCCGCTATTTTCCCGCTATTTCGCGCGCCATTGGGGTCAAGCCCCACCTTCCTCCTCGTCCTCCTCCTCCTCCTCCTCCTCATCCTCCTGTCTGGGCCTGCCGGTCTACAAGACTGAAGCCTGCTAGCGTTTACAGAAAAGCTGGAGGAGGATGACCTTGGAGGCCCGGCCAGATAGGACGACCGAGGGCCCGTGTGGGACGCAGAAGGCCATACTACTATACTATTTGTTCCTGTCGAAGGCGCACGTCCGCGACCCGAACAAATACTCCACACACATGACAATATGTCGCTACCCGAGCGGTATGGCAAGAACAGGCCCGCCACGGTGTTTCGCTTATGCTACGAGATGTGTTTCAGTGTGCGCGTGGTCCCTGCGGGGTTCTGCGCGAACGCAATTAGTACAAATAGCAATGTCTGAGACTGACCAGCGATAGGGCAGCGCCGCAAAATACTTGGCACGCCCGCAATGGGTACGGAAAACAATAACATTGTTCGAAACCACCAGCGGCCACTGTTGGGGAGGCGAGCCTCTGTCCGAAATGGACAACGCCCGCGTAGACACCTACAGCGAACCTGGCTCAAAATGGACAGGAGCTGCTGCCGGTCTTCGTCCCCAGTTGCTCCGCACCTGTTTCGGTCGTACCGAAGTGGGGGAGTGGGCCCCAAGCGCAGGCACCAGAAGACGGCTCCCACGGGTCGCTTGCCGCAGCCACTCGACCACGCAGCCCGGCGCAGCTACGCCCTCGTCCGGGCCTCGCCCGTGGCAGCCGCGGCCGAAGCGGCCGCGCCTGCCAGGTCGGCCGCGCCCGCCGCACCGTGCGCCAGCTCCGCCCTGCAGCGTGCCAGCAGCGCTGGCGGCCACCTCAGCGGCGGGCGCAGCTCGCCCGCGCAGAGCAGCAGCCACCGCCGCACGTGGACGGGCTCCACGGCGGCGGCCCCGCAGCTGCACTCGCGCACGGCCAGCAGCGCCTCCCGCAGCCAGCACTCCGCCGCCCGCGCGAGCAGCTCCCCACAGCCGGGCCCCAGCGCGCTGGAGAGCCGGCGCCAGGGCGGCTGCCGCGCGGCCACGGCGGCCACGCACGACTGCGCCCTCCCCTCCAGCCCGGGCAGCGACGGCGGCGAGGCGCCGCCGGGCCCAGGGCTGCGTGCAGGCGCCCCCAGATCTGCCTCCGCATTCGGGCTGAGGTCGCCCGCGGGCTCCGTCAGGTCCACCACCTCGCCTGACGGCAGAACAAAAAACAAAAGCAAAACAGAAAATCTGAGCTCCGCGCGGATTGGTTGTGTCGGCGCTGGACCCCCCTCCGTGCGTCCGGGGAGGTCCAGCGCCATGTCAAGAGAGATCCGCCGCGCGAAGCTACAAAAACTTCTGTCCATGCCGCTTGCTCTTGCATGGTCGCCGCTGCTCCCTCGCCCTGGCCCAGGGTTTCCGCTCGCCCGCGCGCCCTCGACGGGATGCTCCTGCGCCGTCGTGCCCAGGGCCCCTCCGTGGCCGAGCCCCGCCGCCGCGGCCCCAGCCGCTGACGCCGACAGCTGCACACGGGCGCCCTGCGGCGCTGCGGCCACCTCCGAGCGCCTCGGCGCCTCCCGCGCAGCGGCGCCGCGGGCCGCGAGGCCGCGCCGCGGGCTGCGCGAGGCGGACGCGGGGCCGCCGCGCCAGGCCTGCGGCAGCGCCGGGCGGTGGCCCAGCGCGCCGAAGCCGCTCAGCGCGCTCGCCAGCACGATCCGCGAAGCACGGTCCGCCTGCCGCTGCACGGCCCGCCAGGCCTCCCAGAGGTGAGACAGGAACCACCGCCACCGAGAGCCCATCGGCGGAGGGGGGCGACCTCTGGGCGGTGGCCCCCCGCCCGCGCCACCCAGTACAGGACGACGCTCCACGTGCCACCGCCCAGGTGCGGGCTCCCCCCGATGGGCTCTCGGTGGCGGTGGTCCCTGTTTCTCCTGAGCCTCGGGACAGGCCAGCGCCCGCAGCCGCGCCACCACGTCTGGGGCCTCCGCGTCCACGCGCGAGGCCTCGTCCGCCGCGGCGGCCTCGCCGCGCTCGCGGAGCTCGGCCACGAGCCAGGCCCGCAGGTCCTCCGGGCGCACGTTCACGTGCTGACTGCTGCGCGGGCCCGCGCCAGCGACGCCGGCGCCCGCTGGGCCCGGCGCAGACATGGACGCAGTGGGCGCCGCCGCGCGCGTGCGCGAGCGGACCCTCGTCGCGCCAGCGGGGCGCCCACGCCAGGCGCGCACAAACGACGAACAGCTGCGAGCCACCGGCGATTTTACGGGCGGTGGACATGTATATCACGGGGCGAGAAGCGCGACCACAGTCGCCGATGTCCTGGCCGCCCTGACGCCGAGAGCCCGCCACAGGGCGTCTGGGTCGCGGGCGTCGAAGGAGTCAAGGGAGGTCCATGCGAGGCGGGAATGTTCGGGGAGACATAAGACTCGGGTTCGGGGAACCCGGGTTGGCCTGACAGGGCCATCAGTGAAAAGAAAGATGGCCCAGTAAAAACTTTGACGCGAGTTCCTGCTGCGAACATCCCACGAAAACCGCCCCGTCAAAATTCAGGACGCGCTCGTCAAAAGAAGTCGGCAAACCCGAATTCTGGCTTACTCGAGTCTTACATTTCCCCGAAAATGTACACCTGACCACCGCCTGGGGAAGCGGTGTCCCAGGACGACGCGGACAGGGATACATCGGGGCCGCGGAGTGTACTGCTATCCGCCGCCTTCCGAGGCCCAGGAACATCGGCGCCCCTGGCGATGGACATGTACAGTCGGGGCACAACCACAAGAAACCTTCGACACGAAACCGAACCCTGAGACCCCAGGACGTCTACTGATTTTTGGTGTGGGAACGTCACGCCTTCCACGGCAAAACAATCGAAACCCAAGAAACCCAGGGCACTCTGGAGGCAAGCAAGGTGTTTCTTGGCATGGGCCTCCAATGTGCATCACAAGTCGAAGGTTCTGGCCCCAATCCTGGACTTCGTGGAAGCTTTAAACGGGCAACTAATTTGGCGCCCAGCTGGGGGATCTGCCGGGGGAGGGCGTCCATCCTCGATAGGGGTGTGTCCGAACAGCCCCCCACCCCAAGGGTGCAAGGCGGGGACGAAGAGGGAAACGATGGGCGAGGGAGGAGTGGGAGGGGTGTGAGAAACCGACGAGCAGAGAAGGAGGGGAGAGGGGAGCGAAGCGGGGCGGAAAAGGGGCGGGAGAAAGGGAAGGACGGGAAGCAAAACTGGAGGAACGGAGAGAGGCATCGGACGCCGACGCGGAGGCCAAAGGCCACACAACACAGACACCGCGCGCCTTCTCCGCCAAGGACCCGTCCCTGATGAGGTCACCGGACGCCTCACGCGCGCAGCGCCTGCTTTCCCCGAGCCCCCTGGCCGCTGCGCGTGCCCTTTTCGGCGCGCGAGCCCTCGCGTGGCCCGTCCCTGCCCTCGACCACACCTCCTCACCTGTCGCCCCGGCCTCACGTTCGCCGCCGGGTCACCCGTCTTCGTTCCTCGTTCCTCCCTCCATCCATGCTCCTTTAAACAGCCCCGCCCCCCGTCGCAGCCCCAGACGGGTCGAGTGGGCGGGCCCGACGTTTCGCATGAGACCTCCTCGTCCCTTATGATCCTGAAACTTCAATTCTGCAGCGGCTTCTGGGGCAGAGGGCGGGTGATGTTTAGATAATTATTTGCCGATTCATCACGATATCAGGCAAAGGCTTAGTATGGATAATAACGTGTTGATGCTCCTGGTTCGTACAATTCCTGTGCGTTTTGTAGAAAAGAGGCTGTAAGGTCCCGACGGATTGACAATGAACATGGTAGCATGGTTTACGGTCTGTTTAACAGCACGTGTATTCGCACGTGCGGGAGCCGGCGAGCCGGCCGAAAAGGCGGAGAGAGGCCGCGCGCGCACCCTTTTGACACACATGATTCACTGCGGAGAAAACTCTCTCTCTCTCTCTTTCCTCTCCGCTGTTCTAGCCCTTATTTGGAGGGCAGCGGCGGGGGTGATGAAACTAGCGAGGGGAGCGTTAGCAATGACTCCCACCGCGGCATCCCAGCGCGGCACTGCCGAGCACGGGTGGGCGTCACCACGCTGGCTAACGCCCCGAGCAAAAGAGGCGGAACAAGCCAAACAGCTTCGGCAGGTCCCGAGAGCCAAGGGCGGACTTCACCCCTTCCCAAAGGCCACCTCTGGCCCCCCACGGCGCAACTCCCAGAGAAAGTTTCACAGGAAACCGTGGCAGGGGAGAAATACTCCCGCCACGGCTCCACGGAACTAGCCAAGACCACTCGGAATGTCCCACCCTAGTGAGATGGCGCGCCAGCGCCCGACGCCCAGCGTTCAGCTCATAGCGCGACCAGCCTGCTGAATGCCTCGGCGCACCAGCACGCACAGGGCACGGCCCTAAAACGTGCCAGTGAAAGATTGGGGCACGCTCCCAAAACTAACCCCCTGCCCTATCATCGCATCGCCACTGTCCCCGACCATCGCGCCTCTGATTGCCCTGGCTCTGCCTTCTGTTCCAGCCCTGCCATCTGCTGGAGCCTCAAAAGAGCCTCGGAATGAGTTCCACGAGGACCAGTGGTTGCCAGTGTCAGAAAGCCACGGAGGACGCGGAAGCGCCACCTCCGCATGCTGCCTCCAGGCGGCGGCCTGCTGTTGCCAGGGGGGATATGCGCCTCTCTCTGCGGCGCCTCCACCGACTGCACGTTCCTGTCGCGTGCTTCGGTTAAGCGTAAGTCCGCGCACCAACGCCTGGCACTGGCGACGCCAGACCCGGAGCTGGAAGCTCCCGTCGGGCACGCCGCACGTAGCATGGCCACCACACGCGCGGTGGCACAGCTGCCCAGTGCCGATAGCAAGGTCACCGGGAATATCCTGGTAACGCAGCCAGCGCATACCCAGCTTCCGCGCTTTCATCTAATGCCATGGATTGATCTCCGGCGGAGACGTGTCATTTCAAGATGATGGGCGCCACGCAAAGACTGACATAACGTCGCGTTGAAATGCTGTCTGCCCCCGAAGAGGCCGCTCACGCCGATACCGCGCCACAGAGGGTCTGCGCCACTTGACTTCACTCTTGAAGGCTCTATTCTCGGAAATGCGCCATTGCGCCGAGAACTTCACGTCTCTGACTTGCACAGGACCAGGGAGACTGTCCCCGCTCACTTGCCAACGATCGCGAACGCCATTTTCACGAGGCCGAGCCTAGCTCGCTCCACGGCCTTGCTGGCCGCGTGAGGCGTGGAGCACCGATGCGCGGGCAGAAGCATATGGGCACCTGGCAGCGCAGACGCAGGGCGCCCAGGCGATTTCTGCACGCGTTGGACCACATGAGATACCCATCGCCCCACGGCGGCGGCAAGACTAATTTCGCATTGAACTCGGCCGAGGACCGCTCGCCATTGCAATCGCCCCTCCATCGGAACACCCCCTGTGCTTCATACAATCCACACCGCCAGAGTCAACGACTGGCCGGGCCCATACCCCGTAAGATTGGCGATCGAAAACCACGGCCCAAGACACGGTCTGGACCGTTGCGCCAGCAACAAGAACAGGCACGATCCGGCGGATGTCACTCAACTGCGGCCGGAACTCCGCTGCGAGAGATCCACCCGGCATCATCCAGAACACGGCTGCGTCAAAGATCCGCGATGAAGCCGTTGCCAAGCATTGACCGGGCAGCTTCTCTGGGCCATCCTCGTTGAAGACACGGACATCGAGACCAACGGCGGAACGCGCCCGAGACCAACCCTCTTGGCCGCAGCCATCTGGGAAACTGGTCTAGATGGTCACCGAGAAAGCCCCTGGAGGTCCGATCAATGAGATCGATGGCCCCCCTGGCCGCATCTTCCCCGCCCCTGGCGTAATCGTCGCCAGGAGATGGGGAGTCTGCAATTTGGACTGGGGGGCAGCTATGAATCTGCACTCCCTCTTACACCTGTTGTCTTTTTCTCGGGCAATCATTCCCATTGGCCATCGACTGCAAAACGAACGGGAGGTCAAGCGGCAACACCCTGGCCGTTGTCTGCTCGCATCGGACGTAGAGCCGCCCAGGTGAAACCACTCGCAGAGAGCGGCCACAACGAGCGCGAAACAGGAGCGGTTCAATGGTGGGTAGCAAGATGTCCTGACGGTCGATGGCACTGTCATCGCGAGGCGCCCCCTTCCGAAAGCTCATCCAAGCAAGGCGCCCGGGTAACCTCAGGCATGTCTTCGTCACGCATGTGGACGCCGAGCGCGCGCGCGGCCTGCCTGGGCAACGCGCGAGCGCGCAGCAGCCAAGCCCGCGGCCTGTCGACCCCCTCGGAGCAAATAATATCGACGGCGTTCTTCGCCTCAACCCAGCCCCCTGAGTCTATAACATCAGCAACGCTGTGTCTCGCCATTCCCACAAGCAACGCGCGTGGATTCCTCGCCCCCGATGTCACTAGACGACGCGTGCAGCCGGCGATCCTCAGAGGGAAGCACGGGGCTAGCTTGCAGCTGCAATGGGCATGTCCTTCGCGTCAGTCGCGTTTCAACGCGCCCGGGGAAATTAATCCGCAACTTCTCTTCCATGCCCCCTCACGTTGCAGAGCATCTCCAGGGGAACGTCACCCGCCAACTCTTTCTCCGCGGCGGCGGGCCGACCAATTGGGTCATCTGCGCTCCGGGGGAGGACGGGCAGAGCAGGGCCTGAGCAACGCGCCACCTCCAGTCTCCTCGCTGTCCGCGGATCGACCATCAGGAGACCCGTCTCCTCCTCGTCTATCGCAGGCAGCAGGGAGCTCTCGTCCCATTGCGCACATTCGGCACGCTGCCACCCCCAATGTGCCGCGACCCATCGCTCGCCCAGAAGCACCCTCAGTTCCGCTTCGGAAATGCGCGGGCCTTTCGGAGGGCCCGGCACGCCGGAGAGGCGAAAACATCCCGCCCGGACACTTCCGGCAACGCGTCGGCGCGAGCACGGGGGGGGATTGGAGCAGGAGAAATGTAGCCCGAGTAAGTCTTGATCCACAATCGATCTATGGGAGAAGCCACAAGCGCGATGGCACGGCAATCGGGCCCCAGGCTCGCCGCCAGCTGCACCACATGCCTGTCGGCGTCGGGTACCGACTTGTCCACCGATTCCTTGTCTTCCTCGGAATTTACCCCGGACTCGACTGCCGCAGAATGCACTGATATGCATACCCGCGTGCCAGTGGGTTGCTCTATCCCAGCAGGATCCGCCACGGGCAGGCCCTCGGAATCCTCATCTGGCTCGTCAGGAAGGCCATCCGGGCCCATCGGCACCCGGGTCGACGGCGGTCGCCACAGGTGCCCGAGGTGGCGGGAAAACGGCGGCACGGACACAAGTCGCGGTCACGTCAACAACCTCCGAGGCCGACTGGATAAACAGCGGCCGACTCCCATCGCCGTGCTCCTGTCTTCTGATAGGTGAGGTTCACGGCCCGCGCGTTTGCCTGATGCATCCAACCATGCCCCCCAGACGCACAGTGCACCAACGCTCGTAGATCTCCCCTTCCTCGGCGGCAATCTCATCGTTAAGGCTATACGTGCCGGCGATGGCCCAAGTGGGAAAACGAACTTTCTTGCGGCGTGCACGCGTCAATGTAAACAGCAGTAGGAGCGCCATACTCTTCGGCAGTCACTCACTGGCGGAATGGGCCCACCCTCGTCAACATCGGCTTCGCTAGGGCAGCGGCACCCCAACTTCGGGCAGATGAAGACCTGGTCGGTAAAAAGCACGGCCAAGGACGCGCGACGGCAACGCTTCGCGCCAGTGTTCCTGTCTCGCAGGTCCTTGATAGCGCCGCCGTCCACTGGGGCGGGCTGATAGCTCGAAGGCTGATGTCTGGGGTCCCGCGGCTGATCGCCGGTCACGCGATGAATTGGAGGTCCACCCTTGAGCACGCAACTCGGCTCAACCCCAGCCAACTCCAAGAGTTCTGTTGGCTGCCCAAGACGCGCCGACGGAATCGGGTGGCCGGCCCGTAGAGCTGCCCAACCCTGGGAAAGCGACGCAGGAGGTCACGGCCCCTGGCCCCTCGCACGCGCATGTCGCCCATTTTGCGCCTGACGCATCCCAGGCGGAAGGCCGGCAGCACTGCCGCCAGGCTCAGCATTCTTACCCTCGCCCTCGACCTCCAAAAACTGTGGCGCGGTCATCACCAGCGGCAGCAATCTCCACAACGCCGCGTCGGCGCGCCCGCGCGCCGCGAGTTCAGGACGCAGCGGTCGAGACCTATGTAGCCACGGCATTCATCGAGCGTCTCCGGCGAAGGTTCACGCCGCGGGGTCGGCGGGGCGCCTCGAGGGCAACGGGCCCCCCCAAAAAAAATAAAAGGAAAGTGGCCCGCCTCTGGAACTTCTGGCGGACAGTAATATGGTCGACAAACGACTACAAGAGCTTTTCCCAGTCGAACTCGATCGACTTAATTCGAGCCTTCCGACGCGCAATGCACATGTCCCATCTCGCACCCCGCAGATTCTGCCCCATCTGCTCCGGCGTGGCGTCGCCGAAACCACGCTGGCCCGCCTCCCCCCTGATCCTCCAATATTCCACGGGCCCCGCCCCCCACTCGTCGTCTTCGACGGGCTTGAGCGGACTGGGATCCAAGAGGCCTCTAAAATCGAATTTGCACTCGTTCCCCTTGGAAACTGACGGGTTGAATGTCCATGGACCCGCGGCATGCGATTGAGATGCACAGGGCCTCGCGGACTATGATTGAAGGGCGCGACATGCACCACTGTTTGCGTCCGCCCGGGCCGTCGCCGACGGCGAAGAAGCCGCCTTGCCCCCCCCGCCTGCGCCGCGGGGGAAATCAGCTGGAAGTCGGAGGCGACGCCCAGGCCACCCCCGATGATCTCGCCGGCGGTAGACTATACCGAGTGGATGAACGGCGCGGCCTTTGCGCCCTCAGCTGCACACACACACACACACACGCACACCCTCGGCCCGCTTCCCTCAGCCTTTCTTGGCCTCTGACCTCCAACCATTGACCGCGCGAGTAACCGCGCAGACGCCGGCGCCTAGAACGGGGCGCATTCTTCTCACGCCAAGGGCACGGGAGAAGAACCGCCAACTCTCGCCTGGCTCGCGCTCTCCAAAACCAGACGGCAACGCATACATAAGTATGGGTATAGCGCGGCCCCCGTTAGCTTCGTAGCGCAAATTGCCCAAGTCGAGTAGATCACAGAGCGCTGCGCCCCAAACATTGGCAACACGCAACAAACGTCGAAACACCAGCCACTCGACGACACGGCCACCGAGGCAACATTCCGTCGGCGTCGGCGGGAGGGCCACGCGGACGCGCGCAGCGAGCCAAGCCTGAGCGGGTGCATTCGTTATCCCTGCCCTGCAGACTTTCGCGCTTTCCAAATCTTGGGGAAGGGATTTCGCTAGTTTCTGAGGAGCAAGCTCCTGCAGCATGTCCCGCTTCAACAGGAAATCGCAACCGGCTTCACTGTCGCACGAAACAGGCCTGCCTTTCGATTCGCCCGAAGTTGACGCCCCACTTCCTCCTTGACCGATAACGATTGTCATCGGACGGTGCTCGGACGCTTCGAGCGCTTCTCACAGCGGACAACGCTCCTGCCCATGCAGCAACTGGGGTCAGGCTCTCAAATTGCGCATGGTAAAATGCTTTATGATGCTGTTCTGGACGATTGCCCACTTAATGATAATGTTTGCGCCGGGCTCCTTGGACCCGCCGGCACCGTCAACGAAGCCCGCAAACCCCGCCGCTTCTTTGATCAGCCGCATCTGGCCCACGGACACCGCCGTGGACTTGGCTATTCTCGACTGCGCAAGAGCGATGCATCTGGGCACGCGTTCAACGGGGGCCAGCTTGTTTTGCGCATGATTGCGCGAGTGAAGCACACCCAGCAATGCGATACGATCGTCAAACAAGAGCGCGACGATGGGAGCGTCGGCCCACGGGGGCGGGCGCACAAGAGTCTTGCGCTCCACCCATTCAGCGAGCTCCAGGGGGTCGACGTCGACAATGCAGATCGGCGACGGCTGGTTCATCGGCGGGGTTGAACGGCAAGAGCTGGCACTTGCCACATTCCACGAGTGACCCCGATATCGCGCACGCTTGTGGGCGGCAACGGGCGGAGGCGATGCCTGCAAGCCGTTGGCCCAGAGGGTCTCGGTCAAGCTCAACGCAGACATGGAGGGCCCTCACGATGCACTTCACAATGCCCGCAACGAAGGCGCACCCAAAACGCCCCGTCAGCTCCGCATGGACATCGCCAACTGTCACTGGCAGGGTGCTCGCCACATCGAAAGAGCAACGATCCACGCGCCGTGAGCTCTCTGCATGGGTGGCCCAGCTCTTCCCAATATAGCATACGATTGTTGGCCACGGCGGCGCGGCGCGGCTCGCCAAGGCGCCCCAGGTGGAGGCGCCGCTGCCTGGAGCAATGCCCCAATAAGTGCGAGCCTGCTCAAGGACCCAGCGCCCCAGTTGGGCAGCATTTCCCACTGGCGCCACTCGCCGCCCCACGAAGGACGCGACCCCCGTCAATGTCGACTCTGTTCCCGCCCCACAGGATTACCCGCACTTGCTCTCCTGCAGTGGAGTAGAAGTAGTCGCGGCTGTCAAAATCGACGACGCTGGACCCCCTGTCGAAACAACTGATCTCGCCCAGGGCCCGCCACGGACGCACGCAACACAGCCACCAGACACCTCGTTCACGTCGCTCTTAAAGAGGTTGGGAAACGCTCGGTTCTGGCGCCCAGGTAGCTTGGCGCAGTCGAGTCGGAGAGGGCCCTCGCGTCGACGTTCACGCATTGCGCGCACCTGTTCGCCATTCAAGACCAAGGCCCCTTCAACGGCCCATTGCAGCACTCCCCCCCCACTCACTCCCCCCCCCCTCCCCCCCCTCCCCCCCCCCCCCCCCCCCTCCTCCTCACCCTCCTCCTCCTCCTCATCCTCCGCCTCCTCCTTCTCCTCCTCCTCCTCCTCCTCCCCCCAGGACCACCTCCTCCTATTCCTCCTCCTCCTCCACCTCCTCCCCCTCACTTCCCTCCTCCTCCTCCTCCTCCTCATCCTCCTCCTCCCCCTCCTCCTCCTCCTCTTCCTCCTCCTCCTCCTCCTCCCTCCTCTTTCCCCTCATCCTCCTCCTTTTGCTATTCCTCCTTTTCCTCATCCTCCCCCTCCCCCTCCCCCTCCTCTCCTCCCCTCCTTCTCCCCCTCCTTATCCTCCTCCTCCTCCTCATCCTCCTCCTCCTCGTTTATTCTTTTTGGTAGTACGGGTAATATTTTAATTAGTAGTAGCATTACTACTATTACTAATACTCTTAGGAATATAATTAGTATTGGCATTATTATCACGACTATTAATAGTACCACCAGTAGCAGCAGCATCATCAGCAGTAGTATTAGTATTATCAGTAGTAGTAGCAACAGCAGCAGCAGCAGCAGTAGTAGTAGTAGTAATGGTAGTACTTTTTTGAACAAAAAAAGTTGTACATATATTATTTTAGCACTATTGGCATTAATCAAATTATCGAAGCAATTAATACAACTATGCATATATGATTAGTAGTAGCATGTGAATATCAGCATTAAAAGTGTTAGTACTATCATCAGCATCACCAACATCACCATAATCATCATCAGCAGCATCAACATCAGCATCAGCATCAGCAGCAGCACCATCATCATCATCATCACCATCAGCATCAGCATCATCATCAGCAGCATCATCATCAGCAGCATCATCCTTATTATTACTGTCAGTACTTTTATTAGTAAGAGCACCACAGTCATCAATGGCATTAGTAGTGCTAGTATTAATGCTGTTAGTATTACTACTACCATCTTCATCACCATTATCATCCACATTACTCAGTAGCATCGAAAACTATGTTGAGCAGTAGTAGTAGTTAGTGGCATTACGATTCGTAGTAGTATTCGTCGTATTCGTCTTCGTCTTCTGATTATCGTTCATATTATTAGCATTATGAATCGTAGTCTGAATGATGTTCTTATTATTAGTAGTAATAGAAGTATTCGTCGTAGTTCTAGTCTCGGTCATATGTTTACGGCTATTCTCTTGCACAGGGTGTCTAGAGCTCCGACCACTTTATTTCGGCGTCGTCGTCGCTCCCCCCCAGCTGCCTTGTGCCCTTCATGTGTCGCTATATGTGTCGCTGTGTGCCTTGTGCCCTTCATGTGCCGCTATATGTGTCGCTGTGTGTCGTTATGCGTCTCCATGTGTGCGTCGCTATGTGTCGCTGTGTGTCGCTATGCGTCGATATGTGTGTGTGTGTGTGTCAATATATGTCTCTATCTGTCGATATGTGTCGACATGGGTCGCTATGTGTCGCCCCCCAGCACCCCAGCGCACCGCCCCCTCCGCCCCGACGACTTTATTTCGGCGTCGTCGTCGCCCCCCCCCCCTCCCCATCTCCCTCTCCTCAGCAGCCCAGCGCGCTGCCCCCTCCGCCCCGACCACTTTATTTCGGCGTTGTGGCGGCATGCGTCGCTATGTGTCGCCCCCCAGCACCCCAGCGCACCGCCCCCTCCGCCCCGACGATTTTATTTCGGCGTCGTCGTCGCCCCCCCCCCTCTTCCTCTCGTCAGCAGCCCAGCGCGCTGCCCCCTCCGCCCCGACCACTTTACTTCGGCGTTGTGTCGACATGCGTCGCTATGCGTCGCTCCCCAGCACCCCAGCGCACCGCCCCCTCCGCCCCGACAGTTTTATTTCGGCGTCGTCGTCGCCCCCCCCCTCTCCCTCTCCTCGGCAGCCCAGCGCGCTGCCCCCTCTGCCCCGACCACTTTATTTCGGCGTCGTCGTCGCCCCCCCCCCGGCCCTTTTCCCCAGCAGCCCAGCGCACCGCCCTCTCCGCCCCGACCACTTTATTTCGGCGTCGTCGCCCCCCTATTTCGGCGTTGTGTCGACATGCGTCGCTTTCCCCAGCAGCCCCGCGCACCGCCCTCTCCGCCCCGACCACTTTACTTCGGCGTCGTCGTCGCCCTATTTCGGCGCTGCGTCGACACGCGTCGCTACGCGTCGCCCCCCAGCACCCCAGCGCACCGCCCCCTCCGCCCCGACGGTTTTTATTTCGGCGTCGTCGTCGCCCCCCCCCTCTCCCTCTCCTCAGCAGCCCAGCGCGCTGCCCCCTCCGCCCCGACCACTTTATTTCGGCGTCGTCGTCGCCCCCCCCTGTCCTTTTCCCCAGCAGCCCAGCGCGCCGCCCTCTCCGCCCCGACCACTTTATTTCGGCGTCGTCGTCGCCCCCCCCCCCATCCCCCTCTCCCCAGCAGCCCAGCGCGCCGCCCCCTTCGCCCCGACCACTTTATTCTCTTGCACAGCTGTGCTCTAGAGCTCGGACCTCTTTATTTTCGTTCGTTCGTCGTCGTCCCGGCCCCTGGTCCGGTCCCGACCCTGGACCCAACCTCCCCACCCCGTCCTGGCCTCAGCCCCCCTCGCCCCGCTGGCCCTGGCCCTGGACCCAGCCTCCCCCCCACCCGGCCCTGGCCCCAGTCCCCCTCGCCCTGGACCCTTTATTTTCGCTCGTCGTCGTCCCTGGTCCGGTCCTGGCCCTGGACCCAACCTCCCCCCTGGTCCTGGCCCCAGCTCCCCTCGCCCCGCTGGCCCAGGGCCTGGACCCAGCCTCCACCCCCGCCGGCCCTGTCCCCATTCCCCCTCGCGCTGGACCCTTTATTTTCGTTTGTCGTTGTCCCTCTGGTCCCGGCCCTGGACCCAACCTCCCCACCTGGCCCTGGCCCCAGCCCCCGTCGCCCCGCTGACCCTGGCCCTGGACCCAGCCTCCCCCCCGGCCCTGGCCCCAGCCCACCTCGCCCTGGCAACCCTTTATTTTCGCTCGTCGTCGTCCCTGGCAGCTGGTCCGGTCCTGGCCCTGGACCCAACCCCCCCCTTGCTGGACCCTTTGTTTTCGTTCGTCGTCCCTGGTCCGACTCTGGCCCTGGACCCAACCTCCCCACCTGGTCCTGGCCCCGTGGAGCCCCCCTCGCCCCGCTGGGTCCCTGGTCCGGTCCTGACCCTGGACCCAACCTCCCCCCCTGGTCCTGGCCCCAGCTCCCCTTGCCCCGCTGGCCCAGGGCCTGGACCCAGCCTCCCCCCCGCCGGCCCTGTCCCCAGTTCCCCTCGCCCTGGACCCTTTATTTTCGTTTGTCGTCGTCCCTCTGGTCCTGGCCCTGGACCCTGCCTCCTCCCCTGGCCCTGGCCCCCCGCCCCCCTTGCCCCGCTGGCCCTGGCCCTGGACCCAGCCTCCCCCCCCCCGGCCCTGGCCCCAGCCCCCCTCGCCCTGGACCCTTTGTTATCTTGCGCAGCTGTGTTCTAGAGCTCGGACCTCTTTATTTTCGCTCGTCGTCGTCGTTCGTTCGTCGTTCGTCCCCCACCGGCGGCCACAAAAATAAACTCCTGGAGGAAGGAGGCGAAAGCCTTCTGTCTCTCGCGGCCCCTTAGTGCAAGAGCCAAGGCACGCGTGCCACTTGTTACTAACAGGACTACTCGCATTTTTAGTCCTACGACTGTAAGTCGTCGTCAAATTTGCCCTACTACGATGAAGAATAGTATTACGATTCGTATAATAGTATTACAATTTTGTGTCAGTACTAGTATTGTTAGCATGTTAGTCTTACCAGTAGTAACCTTAATATTCTTCTTATGACTAAAAGCACGATTAGTGATATTATGGTTAGTAGTAGCATTCGTCAGATTGATGGGATTGGTCGTCTTCCTCCTCCCCCCCTCCTCCTACTCATCCTCCTCTTATTCCTCCTCCTCCTCCTCCTCCTCAACCTCCTCCTCCCCCTTGCTCCTCCTCCTCGCCCTCCCCCTCCCCTTCCCCCTCCCCCTCCCCCTCCTGCTCCTTCTCCTCTTCACTTTCATCCCCCCCCTCCTCTTCTTCCTCTTTCTCCTCCGCCTCATCCTCCACAATTACTCAATAGGAATATACTCCCCCTCTTCCCCTGACGGCGCCCGGGAGATAGCCGCGCACCCTCCGCGCACTGTTTTTTTTTACACACAGGATGCCCGAAAAATCCCGGGAAACGACTCTCGCTGAGGCGCTGGCGTCATTTGTTCTCAAAATGCTGCTCTCGCGCCGGCGTCATTTTTTCCCATCATGCTGCTCTCGTTGAGGCGCCGGCCTCATTTCTGCTCCCGAATCCTTCCCCTGATGGCGTCCAGGTGATAGCCGCGCACCCTCCGCGCACTGTTTTTTGCACACACAAGATGCCCGAAAAATCCCGGGAAACGACTCTCGCTGGGGCGCCGGCGTCATTTTTTCCCAAAATGCTGCTCTCGTTGAGGCGCCGGCCTCATTTCTGCTCCCGAATCGTTCCGAATCGTGCTCCCGCTGCAGCGTGGGCCTCATTTTCGGATCGGTGTTTGGCCTCCGTCGTTCAGGATGGCGTTCTCGCCCCAGCGCGGGCCTCTTTCTCGCGCGCCCATCCGCCCGCCACCACCGCGCCGCACCGCCACCACCACCACCAACAACAACACCACCACCACCACTACCACAACCACCACCAGCCAACACCAGTACCAACACCACACCACCAGCACCACCACACCACCACCACCAGCACCAGCACCAGCACCAGTACCAACACCACCACCACCAGCACCACACCACCACCACCAGCACCACCACCACCACCACCACCCACCACCACCACCACCACACCACCACCACCACCACCACCACGACAACCACGCACACACGCACGCACGCACGCACGTGCACCACCACCCACTACGCACGCGCGCGCGGAGCCACAGGTCCGCTACGACACGCGTCCGCGGATAGAGAAAATCAGCGCCATGGTAAGGGATGGGAGGGAGGGGTAGGACGTCAGATATGACGCGAGCGCACCTAGCTTGCCCCCCCCCCCCCCCCTCCCTCCCCACCCCCATCCCATCCCCTCCCCCCCTCTATCCCCCCCCCCCCCTCCGCCCGCCCGCCCGCCCACCCTCCCTCCATCGCATCCCTCTGTTCCCTCTCCTCCCTCTCATCTCCCTTCCCTCCCCCCCTCATCTCCCTCTCCTCCCTCTCCTCCACGCCCACGTCCACGCCGCGTCCACGTCATCCGGGCTGACAACCGCAAGCGGCCCCCGGGACCAGTCGGTAGTCTATGAACAACCTGGGGAAACGCAAGGAGGGGCGCGGAAAGCACACCCGCCAGGCCCCCAGCCCGAATTTTGGCGCCCCCCAGAAGGGAAGGCGGGGAGAAGGAAGGCCCAAGGGGAAGGGTGGGGAGAGAGGGGAGAGGAAGAGGGGGGAGAAGAGGGGAGGGGGGGAGGAAGAAGAAAGAGGGAAAGGGAGAAGAAGGGGGGGGGCGACAAAAACGGAGCAGGGGGCCTGACACGAGGAGAGACCCGGGGCCCATGACCACGACTCTGGCATCACTCTGCGACACAACCATGGAAGTTCCCAAAAACAACAAAAAGTGGCCCCAAGAAGTCGGCCGCACCAGCGGTGGCGCAGAGCGTCTACTTGGCGCATTTAGACAAACCGACCCCTTTGGAACCACCCAAGCCGAAGACCCAGAAGCACAAGAACAACTTCCGGTGTCGCCCGGTGAAAACAGACGCCCCTGCCATTCATACCCCAAGTCTTCCACGCACGACGAAACGCCCCAAAAGCACGGTCCCGGCTGCGAGGGGCCTCGGGGGCGGCGGCCACTCGGGGGAACCCGGTGGCCTGGCAGATGCGGAGGGCCGAACCCACCACGAGGCCGCCCCCGAACGGTCGGGGGAACCCGCCGCTTGGCAGAGCGCCGCGTGAAAAACACAAACACTGGCAGCGCAGCCATACAATCTGCAAGCCGACCCGGGAAGAGCCGGAGCTCGTCGTCATGCGTGCTTTCCTTGCCTGACCTCCTCACAAGCATTACTCTGCAAGCTCCGATGACCACCTTCCGGCGTCGATGGGCCATGTTAGGGCGCCCACCCCGCCCGACCATGGCCGAAACCACCGCCGAGCGATACAGGCCTCCCGGGACCACACACCCCGCCCAACAATGGCCCAGACCACAACCGAACGACATGCGCGCCCCCAGTGGACGGCGCGCCTCGACCAGGGGCGTCGCCGTCCTACCTCCCCGCCCACCCTCAGGGGAAAGGTCGGGAGACCCAACCGCCCCTGATAGGTTGTTGGACGAGGTGGGTTGTACACTCCCGCCCCCGAAAGAAGAAATGAGACAGGAATTAAGTCCGCCACAGCCCCGAGCCAGAGACGCAACACCAAAGCCAGCGAACTTATCCCCACCGAAGGCTCAAGAGGGGGCGCCCCCGAGGGGACACGGGTTAGCCGCGCCCCCTCCCTCCCCCCCCCCTCCTTGATCCCTCACACCGAAGGCCCGAAGAAGACAGAGCCCCAACAACACCACTGAGAACATGGCATGGGGTGGGGTCGAGAGGAGGGGGGCGAAGATAAGGTGGAGAATACGTTGTCCCAGGTGCGGCCAGGCCGCTCGACACTGGTGCACCTGCACCTGCGACGACGACGACGACGACGACGACGACGACGACGACGACGACGATCGTAGCCCCAGAAATTGAACGGCCACACGTGGAGGCCTGCGTACCTGCACCTGTTCCCTCTCCCCCCTCTCTTCCATCTCCTCCATATCATCAATCTCATCCCTTTCATCCCTCTCCTCCCTCTCCCCCTCTCTTCAATATCCTCCCTCTCCTCCCTCTCCTCCCTCTCCCCCCTCTCCTCCCTCTCTCTCTCATCCCTCTCATCCCCATCTTCCCTCCCCTCCCTGTCCTCCATCTGATACATATCCTCCCTCTCATCCCTCTCATCCCTCTCCTGCCTCTCCCCCGTCTCCTCCATCTCCCCCCTCTCATCCCTCTATTATCTCTCTATAACTATGTATATATACATATATGCTCCCTCTCCTCCCTCTCATCCCTCTCATCCATCTGCCCCATCTCCCCCCTCTCATCCCTCTCCTCCCTCTCCTGCCTCTCCTCCATCTGATATCTCTCTTCCCTCTCCTCCCTCTCCTACCTCTGCTCCCTCTCTCTCTCTCTCTCTCTCTCTCTCTCTCTCTCTCTCTCTCTCTCACTCTCTCTCTCGCTCCTCCCTCTCATCCCTCTCATCCTCTATCTCATCCCTCCCATCCCTCTTCTCCCTCTCCTCCCCATCCTCCCTCTCCTCCATCTCCTCCCTCTCCTCCTCTCCTCCTCTCTCTCTCTCTCTCTCTCTCTCTCTCCTCTCTCTCTCTCTCTCTCTCTCTCTCTCTCTCTCTCTCTCTCTCTCTCTCTCTCTCTCTCTCTCTCTCTCTCTCTCTCTCTCTCTCTCTCTCTCTCTCTCTCTCTCTCTCTCTCTCTCGCTCTCTCTCCCTCATCCCTCTCATCCTCATCCTCCCTCCCCTCCCTGCCCTCCATCTGATACATATACTCCCTCTGATCCCTCTCATCCCTCTCCTGCCTCTCCCCCGTCTCCTCCATCTCCCCCCTCTGCTCCCTCCCCTCCCTATCATGCCTCTCCTACATCTCCTCCATCCCATCCCGCCTCCCTCAGCCCTCCTCGCTCTCCTCCCTCCCCCCTCCCCCCTCCCTCTCCTCCCTCCTCCGTCATCCCTCCCCAGCCCCCCCCCCCCCCCCCCCCCCCCCCCCCCCCCTTCCTCCTCCTGCTCCTCCTCCTCCTCCTCCTCCTCCTCATCCTCCTCCTCACCCTCCCCCTCCTCCTCCTGGCTCGTACCTGGGGGCGAACAAGTTCGTCTCACTGGCCTGCCTGGCGCATCCTGCCGAGGCTGGCTTTGACCTGCGGCAGAAGACTCTCAGACTCCTTCTCGGTTAAGGGGTGGAAAAAGTCAACCGAGGGACGGAGAGAGCGGGCAGTGGCATATAAGATGAGAGCGGCAGCACATGGTTAGAGCGAGAGACGAGCGGGGGCACACACATACAGACGCTCAAGAGGACACGGGGGAAGAGGAAAGGGGTGAGAGATACGATACATAAGCACTAGACATCTGGAGCATTGTGACCAGTAGTGGAGGAAGGTGTCGGGGCCCCCACAACCAAATACACCCTCTAAGGTTGACATCGTGAAAACGGACAGAGGTGACCCACGCTCGAGCAAGGGTCTTAGTGACAGCGCTGCTAAAACTGACAGGTTGGGCTCTCAAAACAACTTGAACGGCAGACCAGTCGATTGCGGCTATCTTAGCTCTGAGCGCAGGGAACCAACTGCAATATCTTCGCGCACAAGCGTCTCCGAAAGAATTGGGAAAGACCGCCTGGCGGAGCATCTCAGCAATTTCCCGCTGGATCTTCGGCTTCTGCCGCCGTGGATCCGCGGTGGCCAGAGTTTGACAAGCTGCCGAGCAGACATCATTACCAGCCCGAGCAAGCAGAGGGTCGCCTTCGAAACCAGAGGCAGCTTTCTGCAAATTCTGGACCAGAGGCAAAGAACGCCAGTGACTGGGAGACAATCTGCCAGCAGCGATTTCCACGAGACTTAAGTTTTGCTGAGCGGCAGCGGCGAGCGCGGTGAATAAAGCTTGCCAGTCGGGAAGAGTGACAAGAGCCGCACGGAGCAACGCGGCAGCAGCTGTGATGGCGATGCTGGGAATCCGAGGACCACCCCACTCCCACCACCCGAAGAATTCAGCACGAGAGAACGCACAGTGTGGCATGCGAATTAATGCAGCGAGCAGTGCATGCTCGCGTCTATAAATGTCACAATTGTCTATATTGCTAGGCAATGGTATATACTGCGCTATATATGACAGCGTGGGGACGGCTCGCTTACTATACAAATACTGAGTGATAGACGTGGGGGCTCGAGCTCTTACAAGTTCCCCACCGCGACGAAACCACTTCTCGAAGGGGGCCTTCCAAGCTTCAAGATCGGCCCCAGGCCCCAAAACAACACCAAACTACGTCAGAAACGGAACAATCTGGAAGGACCCCCATTCGGGAATGTTGGCAGCCAGCCAGTCCTTAAACGTTTGAATCAGCTCTGGGGTGCACTGACCACCCAATGGGACTATATAACATTTTGAGACCTTCAGAGTGAGGCCTGCAAGCTTACGGCTCAAATCGAAAGGGCGTTTCAGTCGACGAAGATGAGCCAGCGCATGTAGTGCAGCTCCGATATCATCCGCACACGCACGGGCAATTCCGCGAACTCGACCATGGTATTTTCTGGTAGTCATGACACCAGAGGCCTCTCCAGAAGTGAGTATTTTGTCTATGTCCGCTAAGAAGGCGTGGGAGGCGATCGCATAGAGAGCACCAGAAGCCGGGCAGCCCTGAATGATCCCGCTCTCGATACCGAACGCGAACATCAACTCGTTCGCGGCGAACGCGAAGGTCCGTACATTTTGATACAAGCACCAGAAGAAGTGGAGGAGAGGCGTCGGCAGCTGCAAACATCGGAGACATAAGAATATCCATTCATCAGCGATGGAGGGGAAAGCCTGGCCGTAATCAAAAGCCACAAGACATGGCTTGCGAGACATGGCGACGTCGTCCCTGGGGCCCTGCAAGCTGAAGATCCTGGAGTATGTATCAAGCTCTAGAACGTTGGTCCCGAAGTTCCGCCCGCCTACGAAGCCCCGCTGGATCTTGTGGATAAAAGAGTTCAGGGACCGACTCAGCTCTCGGACCGCAACTCCCGTCAGGATTTTGTGTGACGTATTCTTTAATCCCAGGGGCCTTGTCTGGGATCCACTCCTAATAATAGCCACCTCATCTCCTTCCTCGTTGCCTTTGGGGACAAAAACCTTCCTGAGATCGTTGAACGTGACCAGGGGTATATTTCCTTCTAATATCCACCAGAACATTTTGTCCAGGACACAAGCGCCAGACGGGTGCCGTTGCCAGGCCGCAAAGGGCAGACCGTCAGGTCCTGGGGCAGAGTGCATCTGGGAGCCCACGCACCTCTGGAGACCTCTGAGGGTGGGCGGCGGAAGGTCACGGAGATCAGCTCGAAGGCCGAACTCCTCTAGATATATCCGAGCACCGGCAGTGGCGATGGGCTTATGAGAGAAGATAGGGCGCCAATGATGAGCCAGAAGATGCGTCATTTTCTCGGACTCCATGCAGACCCCTCCTGCGCGCCGAACTCCGCGCAGTACCAGACGCCTGTCGAAAGGCGACCACAGTCGTGACCTTGCGATGAGCCCTCGCATCCGCCTTCGAAGTTTCATCGCACTCCTCGAATCGGGGCTCGATCGGATGGTTTGTCGGACTTCGTTTTGATCTTGCTCAGCGATTTGACGACGTATTTATTTCGGCAGATGCTTGGAGGAACTCAAAGCCATGCAGAAGTTGAACTCGGCGTTCAAGGAGTTCAACACTTAAAAAATGCCTAGCTAGATGGTGCGACGCCCTGGGTCGTTCTGCCAACCTAACGTCTTGACGCCAAACAGCTCGACAAATGCTTTTGATGATGAGGAATCTGGCGGCCACCGACTCCGGGCGTTTCACTATCATAGCACCCCGTGCATATTGAGCAGCTTCCCTCATGATACGGGTGTGGAAATCCAGAAGTAATGGGGGAACATAGAGGAAGTACCAGTTCTTTTCTGAATCTGTTTGAAATATTCTGCGTGTTCATCCTGTCGAAATACTTCATTGGCAATAGGTCGTTGTCTAGCTGGAGTGGGGAAGCTGCTCGCAATCTCGACCACAAGCGGCGCGTGGTCGGAAATGCCCTTCGAGGATAAGACCTCAGGGTACTCGACTACCTGGCCACTAAACTGCACCTGGTGGGGCTGATGATCGGGTCCTTCGTAGCACGCCAGAGTTGAGCAGGAAGAGTTGGATCGGGGCTTGGGACTGCGTCCAGGAGCTCAGGGGCTTCGTCGGCGAGGTTCAAGTCGCCAGCCACAACCACCAGGCGTGAGGTAGGAAAAAGCTGAGAGTCAGAGAGACGATCACGAAGCACCAAAGCGAGAAGACGACGTTCATTCACAGATAAACCATGCATATGTAGATTGAAGTGGCTGATCCAGGTAGCGTCCGAAAACTTCACAAAGACCTCCAGAGCACGCCCAGGGATATGCCGATATACATGTATAGTTGGGGTGATGTCCGAGAACGAGCCAACGTTGGGGATGAGAGTGACGACGCCACCTGCACGACGAGAACTGGGACATAACGAGGAGTAGGCAGAGAAGCAAGAGTTGGAGTGGCAGAGGAAGTCCCGAAGCTCCGCTCGGGTGCCATGCGTCTCCTGCAGCGCAACGAATGTCCCAGGTCGCCATAAAGAGCGGACCTTGCGCAACTTGGTTGACTTGCAGGCAACCTCGAAGTGAAAACGTGCCCTAGCGTTCCAAGTCACAAGTCGCAGGGGCATGCTACGACCTGACTTATCATGCCAAGCGCCGAACAGAGGGCTAAATACTCCACGTGGTGCCCTCCGTCTGCTTGTAGTTCGCCTTGATGGCCTCACAGAGCGTCGGCTTGGAGATGCCGAAGAACGCCGGGTTCTCATTCGAGAAGGAGATGGCAGGCTCTTGCTCAGCACGGGGGTCGATGCGTACCAGTGGCCTCCACTGGCATGAGATTTCTCCTTTGAGCTTGTCACTGAAAAACTTCTGATGAAGACATAATCGTTCCAATTCGCGCCGTGCATATTTGACTCCCAACTCACGTTTGACCTGGGCCTGGTTCTTATCTGGGGATATGAGGATCTCCTGCTGCTGCTGACTGCCCGCACTGAGTACAGAGAACCGCTCCCATTCATTGTTAGCTTGGCGGAGAGCCCCCAACGCTTGTTGGACCTTCCGCGCACCGTATGGTCTACTGCCCTTAATCCGCATAATGTGCTTGGTGGTGGTCGGCTCGGACTCCATCTCATACTCCCAAGGGGTCCAAGTTGGCGCGCTGGAGCCAACCCTGCAGGCTGGCGAGCACGTCGGACTGGGTCGAAGAGAGCTTGGTCCTGAAAATGAGGATGGAGTGATCGATCTCTCTGTCGAAATTGATGCTTGTGGGGGGAGGCACAGGCTTGTCAGACTTAACCACATCTAGAGCAGCTTGTAAGGTACGTGTTTGTGTTTCCATGACGTCGGTTCTAGCTTCATGTGCGGATTCCCTTTCATCAAAGGCTGTGAAGCGGCTCTCCAGCTTGTGGTCCATCGACTCCCAGCCGCGCTTGATTGACTTGGACAACGCACCCATCGACTCCTCGACCTTGGCAAGGGCTCCCATGAACTCCTGCTTTGTGTCATTGATGTGCTGGCGCAGGTCGACGATGTCGGACTGGTCGGCGGGCTGTGCGATTCGGGCACGCTGAGGGGCACTGGCTCCTGCATCCAGTCCTTGTCGCATCCCTTGCTCTTGAGACGGAAAGGTGGGGGCAGTTTCGAGCAACTCCGCCATTCGCTTCCTATCATGCTCCAGCTCCTCTGGAGAAGGGACATGACTCGACATGCTTGTGGCGTGGTGGCCAAAACAGACTGCTGCAGTCGGGGCCGACTTACAGCAGGAGCGTGCGTGGCAGCCTGAAATTGGGACTTTGGGCCTGCCCCTCGGCTGCGAACAAGTTGAAGCCCCCAGGGCTCCGAGGTTCCAACTTGAGCCAAAATGGCTACGGACCTCCTCCTCCTCCTCCTCCTCCTCCTCCTCCTCCTCCTCCTCCTCCTCCTCCTCCTCCTCCTTCTCTCCTCCCCCCCCCCCCCCATCTCCTCCTGCCTCCACACGGCTCCATAAGTCCCCAAGACGTTTGAAACAATATTACGAGGCGCCCCAAAGAGGCCCTCCAGAAGCAAAAATCGTCCCATTCCCTAGGTAAAACGAACATTTGCTCCCAAAAAGGGCGATCCACGAAGGCCCCAGAAACCATAGCAACGGCTTAGGAAAGCCGCAGGACGGTCCCAAGAGGGCTCCAAAACGAGGCAAAGGGCCCCCAAAGGCTGTCCGGACGGCCCACGCGGGGGACGATTCGGTCCAAACCGCCCAAGATCGCCGCCAGACGGCCCCATGGGTGTCCAAGACTTTTGAAAACGCGACCACGAGGCGCTCCAAGAAGGCCTCCACAAGCAAAAACCATCCCATTCCCTAAACAAGTGGCACGCGTGCCCTGGCTCTTGCACTAAGGAGCCGCGAGAGACAGGAGGCTTTCGCCTCTTTCCTCCAGGAGTTTACTTTTGTGGCCGCCGGGGGGAGGACGAACGACGAACGAACGACGACGACGAACGAAAATAAAGAGTCCGAGCTCTAGAACACAGCTGCGCAATATAACAAAGGGCCCAGGGCGAGGGGGACTGGGGCCAGGGCCAGGGGGGGGGGAGGCTGGGTCCAGGACCAGGGCCAGCGGGGCGAGGGGGGCTGGGGCCAGGACCAGGGGAGGAGGCAGGGTCCAGGGCCAGGACTAGAGGGACGACGACAAACGAAAATAAAGGGTCCAGGGCAAGGGGGACTGGGGCCAGGGCCGGGGGGGGAGGCTGGGTCCAGGGCCAGGGCCAGCGGGGCAAGGGGGGCTGGGGCCAGGGCAAGGGGAGGAGGAAGCGTCCAGGGCCAGGACCAGAGGGACGACGACAAACGAAAATAAAGGGTCCAGGGCGAGGGGGACCGGGGCCAGGGCCGGGGCTGGGGAGGCTGGGTCCAGGGCCAGGGCCAGCGGGGCGAGGGGGGCTGGGGCCAGGACCAGGTGGGGAGGTTGGGTCCAGGGCCAGGACCGGACCAGGCACGACGACGAACGAAAATAAAAGGTCCAGGGCGAGGGGGACTGGGGCCAGGGCCGGAGGGGGAGAGGCCGGGTCCGGGTCCAAGGGGGCCGGGGCCAGGGCCAGGGGAGGAGGCAGGGTCCAGGGCCAGGACCAGAGGGACGACGACGAGCGAAAATAAAGGGTCCAGGGCGAGGAGGACTGGGGCCAGGGCCAGGGGAGGGAGGCTGGGTCCAGGACCAAGGCCAGCGGGGCGCTCCACGAGGCCAGGACCAGGTGGGGAGGTTGGGTCCAGGGCCAGAGTCGGACCAGGGACGACGAACGAAAATAAAAGGTCCAGCAAGGGGGGAAGTTGGGTCCAGGGCCAAGACCGGACCAGGGCCAGGGTCAGCGGGGCGACGGGGGCTGGGGCCAGGGCCAGGTGGGGAGATTGGGTCCAGGGCCGGGAACAGAGGGACGACGACAAACGAAAATAAAGGGTCCAGGGCGAGGGGGACTGGGGACAGGGCCGGCGGGGGGGAGGCTGGGTCCAGGCCCTGGGCCAGCGGGGCGAGGGGAACTGGGGCCAGGACCAGGGGGGAGGTTGGGTCCAGGGCCAGGACCGGACCAGGGACGACGACAAGCGAAAATAAAGGGTCCAGGGCGAGGGGGACTGGGGCCAGGGCCAGGGGGGGGGAGGCTGGGTCCAGGACCAGGGCCAGCGGGGCGAGGGGGGCTGAGGCCAGGACGAGGTGGGGAGGTTGGGTCCAGGGTGGGACCGGACCAGGGGCCGGGGACGACGACGAACGAACGAAAATAAAGAGGTCCGAGCTCTAGAGCACAGCTGTGCAAGAGAATGAAACGTACATGTTCAGCACATCCGCTTCTTGGGCTTTCACGAGGCCCACAACGGCCCAATAAACCTCCAAGATCGACCCCTGTCACCCGAAGAGGCTCCCAAGAAGGCTCCAAGACGGCCTCCAGGCGATCCACGAAGGCTCCAGAAACCATAGCAACGGCCCAGGAAAGCCGCAGGACGGTCCCAAAAGGGCTCCAAAACGGGCCAAGAGGGCTCCCAAAGGCTGTCCGGACGGACGGCCCACGCGGGGGACGATTCGGTCCAAACCGCCCAAGAATGCCTCCAGACAACCCCATGGGCGTCCAACACGTTTGCATACGCGACCACGAGGCGCTCCAAGCAGGCCTCCAGAAGCAAAAACCGTCCCATTCCCGAGGGAAAACGTACATTTTCAGCATATTCGCTTCTTGGGCTTCCACGAGGCCCACAACGGCCCAGTAAACCTCCAAGATTGACCTCTGGCACCTCAAGAGACTCTCCAAAAAGCTCCACGACGGCCTCTGGGCTTCCCACGAAGGCCCCAGAAACCATAGCAACGGCCCCGGGGAACGGCAGGACGGTCCCAAGAGGGCTCCAAAACGTGTCTAGAGGGGCCTCACAGGCTGTCCGGACAGGCCACGCGGGGGACGAGTGCCGCCGCCCCAAGGGGTCGGCGGTGTGGCGTCAGCCAACAAATACAAATAATACCAACAACAACAACACCACCACCACCACCAGCACAGCAACAACAACAGCAACAACAACAGCAACAACAACAACAACAACAACAACAACAACAACAACAACAACAACAACAACAACAACAACAACCACAACAACAACAACAACGACAACAACAAAAACAAAAACAACAACAACAACGACAACAACAACAACAACAACAACAACAACAACAACAACAACAACAACAACAACAACAAATACAAATACAAATACAACAACTACAACAACAACCACAACAACAACAACAACAACAACAACAACAGTAACAACAACAACGACGACGACGACAGCAACAACAACAGCAGCAGGAACAACAACAACGGCAGCAGCAGCACCAGCATCAACGACAACAACAACAATTACAACAACAACAACAACAACAACAACAACAACAACAACAACAACAGCAACAGCAACAGCAACAGCAACAACAACAACGACGACGACAACAGCAACAACAACAATAACAACAATCATTACATCAACAACAACAACAATAACAACAACTACATCAACAACAACAGCAACAACAACAGCCACAACAAAAACAGCAGCAGCATCAACAGCAACAACAACACTACAGCAGCAGCAACAGCAACAACAACATCATCACCACCAACAACAACAGCAACAACGACAACAACAACGACAACAACAACCCCACACCACCACCAACAACACCAACACCAACACCAACAACAACAGCAGCAGCAACCGCAACAACAACAACTACGACAACCACAACAACAGCAGTAGTAGCAACAACACCAACGACAACAACGACAATAACAGTAATACCAATGATGGGAAGAGTCCAGAAAAGGGAAGGGGAGCCCGAGAACGTTTGGTCTGCCAGTCGTCTCGCATGAGGATTCCCCTAAAATGCAATCGATAATCGTGCTCTCGCCGCATGATCGGTCCAGAGGGCCACGATCCCGTGTCACAAATTAACTAAGACGCACATGGCCATGCTCTCAACCCTGTCCCCATAGAGCCGAGATCCTACTCCTCGACCCGCCTCATCACCTTTGCTGCTATTATGGTGACTTGCTGTGGTCATTTCTGCTTCGACGAGAGGCCCAGGACGGCACCAACACGGCCCCGACAGCCCCCGTGGGGAGCCGAAGCCACGGGCGCCCCATGAGCCCCACGGCGTACGCCGCGCCTCGCGAGCACCCCTGCGGCAGCGGCTGGCGCAGCGCCACCCCCGCGCGCCAAGACCGGGCCCCAGCGCAGCGACGCTCGCGCGAGGCGGGAACTTCGCCACACCCGCCGCCTGGGAAACCGATGTCCTTGGACCCTACATCCCCCCGCAAAGGCAAACGCGAGTTTTCAGCCCCACGACGTGGCGGCGCCCCTGGACCCCCAATGTCAGTGTTCGCGCCGAAGCCGGCGAATTGCCACCTGTCTGTCGGACCCCGCGGGCCGCGTTACGCGCGTCGCTGAACATTGAAACGAGGGGCGAGGGGTCGGATGCAAACTGGCGTCTGCTTTAGCGGAAGGTTGTAGGGGGCGGTGGAAATGGCCTCATTGGGGCTCCAGGGGCCCCGAATATGTCCACATCCACCGCCTGCCGAGGTCCCCGAGGCTCGATCCTCCAGGCGGTGGCCATCCCCGCCTCGACCCTCACGCGCTCTCCCACAGCGCCGCCGCGGACTCGCCCCCGCCGCCCCGCACGCCCCTCCAGCGGAAGCTCGGAGGAAGAGAAAACAGCACAAACATAAACTTTCGGAGCTCCGCGCGGGGTCCTTGGACCAGCGCTGGGGCCCCCCCTCCCTGGCGCGCGGAGCGCGCCAGGGCCGGCGCCGGAGGCGCCAACAGAGGGAGCTCCAGTGCCGATCCAAGAAGTCCGCGCGGAGCTCCGATGTGAGACGACAGCGCGAATCAAGACGCAAATATGTACTGTGCACTTGCTCTGACCCTGCGAGCATTAGGACCTCTCACCTGGGCTTGCGGCCGCCCTTGCCGCTGAGCCGATATGCTGCACGTTGAACAGACAAACGTTCGCTTGCTCGCTGACACTCCGCCTACCCCAACCGAAAGTCAATGCTTGTGCCGTTACCCCTCCTCCGATGAAGTGGAAGATCGTGACGGCGGCGCCGCCGTCCTTGGCGGGCAGCTGGCGGGGCAGGTCCACCAGCTGCAGCCAGTGGCGCCTCTCCAGCAGCGCCCGCGCCGTGGCCTGCACGTCGCCCCCGCGGTCCACCACGGCCAGCACCACCTCGGGCCCCGCGGGGCCCAGCTCGCGGGTAGCGTTCAGCAGCGCCTCTGGGGGCGCCGCGACGGCCGCCGCGCCCGCCGCGCTGGAGCGCCACATGGGGCCGCTGGGCGGGGCTGCGAGCACGCAGTCGCACGCGACGACGCAGGCGAACGGCCCGAGCTCGTCCCGCAGCCGCGCGCACGCCGCAGGGTCGCTGAAGTCGAGCCGCCGCACGCGGAAGGCGGCGCCCTCGCGCGCGCAGAGTTCCGCGTTCGCGCCAGCCAGCTCGACAGAAGATGAAAGAACAGCACGAGCATAATCGTTAGGAGATCCGCGCGGAATGTTTGGATCGCCGCTGGGGCACCCCTCCCTGGCGGGCGGAGCGCGCCTCTGGCGCCGCCAGAAGGAATCCGCGCGGAGCTCCGAAAGTTTATGTTTGTGCCGTTATTGTTCTTCGACTCGAGAGCCCTGTCGTTGACGTCCGTCGCCACGACCTCACACCCCCAGTGCGCCAGCGCGGCCGCCACGAAACCACAGCCGCAACCAAGCTCCAGTACGCGCCTGCCGCGCCAGCTCGCCGCAGCGTTGGCCGAAGGCGTGTCGGCGTCGCTGTCGACACCGACGCCGTGGAGGTACTCCAACAGCGCCCTGCCAGCGGGCCAGACGATAGAGGATGAAAAAACTGCACAAGACTAAACTTTCGGAGTTCCAAGCGGACTGTTTGCATCGGCGAGCGCGGAGCGCGCCAGAGCCAGCGCCCGAGGCGCCGCCAGGAGCCACACCGCCGATCCGAGAAGACCGCGCAGATCTCCGAAAGTCGCATTTGCGCAGCTGTTCTTCTTCGATAGATGTGTACCCCAGCGCCGTCCGCGAAAACGAACCGCCCCTCCAGCAGCTCCAGCGGCCTGGCGCACCCCGGCGCCTGCGCGATCCTCACCGCCCACCTCTTGCCATCGCTCGGACGTCCCTTCCTCGTGCACTTTTCGGCTTAGTGCGTATCTTTCCGCAAGATGATCCAGAATGCTCCTCGATGGCCCTCCCAGACAGAAAAAAAAAGGAAGAGGGGGGGAAGAGAAAAACAAAAAAACAAAAAAAAAACGTCAGAGCGACGCCAAGACCTGGGCTCGCCGTCGAGACCGTCGCAGCGCGAGGGCGCGCAGGGGCGGGCGGCGGGCCACTGTGCGGCGGCGGCGGCCGCCGCCGCCCCGGCGGCGAGCGCCGCTGCGGCGCCGCGCCTGCGCTGCGCGCCCAGAGCAGCCTGGCGACGGACGGCGGGCTCCCAACCCAGCCTCGCCAGCATCGTCACTCGGCTGGCGGCCAGGCTGACTGCCCACCAAACCACCCGATGACCCGAATTTCGGGTTGGGGGGGTCCGGGCTTCATCCGTTTTTCGATGTTCCCTGACGCCCCCCCTTTGGGAATGGAGGGCAGCGTGGGGCTTCGGGCTGGGTTGGGGCGGTTTGGTGGGTGGTGGCATGCAGCGGCCCGGTTTCCAGCTCGGCCAGGGCCGAAACGGCCGCTGCGAGGAGTTCTGGCTCACCGACTCGCGGAGGGCGGCTCCTACTGTGAACGGAAGTAGGGCGCCGACGAGCCTAACCGTCCATCCGAAAGAGATTTGCAGGAGAGAGCGTGATCCCCCGCCGCTATGCTGTGCAAAATCCCCCCTCCCCTCCCTCCGGACCCAGCGCCCCTCCCCCCGAAAATCCCCCCCCCTATTTCAAACTCCTCCCCCTCCTTTTCCCTCGGCAAAACACCCCCTTCCCCAACCCCCCCACCCCCCCCATTACCCCGAAAACCGGGGGGGTCACTACTGGTTCGAATCCCCCCCCTCACCCGCACTCGCCGCCGGTCCCCACCACCGCCCACCCCCTACTGACTCGTCGGTCCCCACCACCGTCCCCGCCACCGCCTCACCACCGTCCCCACCACCACCGTCCCCACCACCGTCCCCACCACCGTCCCACTGTCCCGACCACTGTCCCCACTGTTCCACTGTCCCATTGCCCCGCTATCCCCATTGTCCCACTGTTATATCCACTGCCCCCACTGTCCCCACTGTCCACTGTACCAGTGCCCCATTGTCGTACTGTCCCGCTGCCCCCACTGTCCCACTGTCCCCAGTGTCCCACTATCTCCACTATCCTCACTGACCCAACTGCTCCCACCAATGTCCCAGTGTCCCCAGTGCCCCCACCACTGTCCCCACTACGGTTCCACTCTCCCCCCTGTCCCCCATGTTCCCACCACCGTCTCACCGTTCCCACTGTCCCCACCACTGTTCCACTGTCCCCACTGTCCCGACCACTGTCCCACTGTCACCACTGTCACCGCTGCCCCCACCACTGTCCCCACCACTGTCCCCACCACTGTCCCCACTGCACCACTGTCCCATTATCCCATGGTCCCCATTGTCCCACTGCCCCACTATCCTATCTCCAGTGTCCCCACTGCCCCCAGTGTCCCAGTGTCCCACTGTCCCCACTGTCCCACTGTCCCCACTGGCCCACTGTCCCACTGCCCCCACTGCCCGACTGCCCCCACCTTCCCCACCACCACCCCCACCACCATTCCAACCACAGCCCCCACCACAGCCCCCCATCTGGAGTGGGGGGAAGAGGAGGAAACGTTTCCCCACTGTCTCACTGTCCCCACTGTCCCCACTGTCCCACTGTCCCCACCGCCCCCACCACCATCCCCACCACCGCCCCCACCACTGTCCCCGCCACAGTCCCCACCACCGTCCCCACTACAGCCCCCACCACAGTCGCCCATACGGAGTGGGGGAGGAGGGGGAATCGTTTCCCCACCGTCCCAATTGTCCCCAGCCCCCGCTGTCCTACTGCCCTCACCGCCCCCACCACCACTGCCACCACCGCCCCCACCACTGCCCCCACCACAATTCTCCGATCCGGAGCGGGGGGGGAGAGGAGGGGGAGTCGTTTGCCGGCGGCAAGTCGGTGGGGCGGGGGGGGGCTGGCACCCGCAGCGGCCCCCCCTTTTCATGATGGAACGGGAGTGGGGTGGAGGCGGGCTTGGAACACCCAGCGCCCCACCCCACCCCCACCCCAAGTTTTCAAGAGGGGGAGGGGGGGGGGCGGGCTTGGAACCCCAGCGCCCCCCCCCGGCTTCCTGCCAGCAACGGCAGAAAACGCTCGTTCGCAAGTGAGTGAGGATGACAACGATGAAATGTTTCTATCCCTCGATGCTGCCCAGTCACGTCAGACTGCGCATCTCCAGTACCTGAGCCGAGAGAGGCAGCGTTTGAAAAGAGTCAGGAGTGGGAAATAGAATAAATTGACACGCACACACACACACACACACACACACACACACACACAAGCACACACACACCGCCCCGAATCCCGCACTGGGGAATGTCCCACGACAACGCCAGCGGACAAGGCTTCGTTGATAGAGGTCGACTACCATCTCGCATCTCGAACTCCCCGCACTGCAACGCCCCAAACGGCAAGCGAGGTAAGAAAGGACCTGCTAAGTACCCACTATCCGTGCCAGGGGCCTTCAGCCCCCCTGTTGCACGCCCTCTGAAAAAAAAGCTTCGCGGGCACGGGGAAGCTACGGAATGGTGAGACATGGAGAATCAAGAGAAGAGAAGAAAATATGATGGGCAGCACGGCCGACGACCAAGCGGAGTCGGCGGCGCAAACGTCACCTGCCACAGGCGCGGCAGGCAAATCGCCCAACTTCATTCGTGATATGTCGTGCCGAAAGCAAGATAATGTATCAACGAACCGCACGACGTCACGTCAAAGAATCCAGGAGTCAGACACTCAGTATCCTCAGGGGTCAAGTGGTGCATTGGTTCCTGCAGCAACAGAATGTCCACAAAAACGGATAACGCTGACCAATCACTTGCCAAGTGTTAAGCCATGAAAGTGGCATTACGAGCTACACGATGTCTCCCAACTTCCGCCAGGATTCATTGCATTGTCAACGACTCTGCTTTCTCTCGCATCGTCAGAGATTACGTCCCAAAAACAACTAAACAGCAAATGCATGAAGGTAGCTGGGCCTACGCTACAATTTGATTGTTACGAACACGATGAAATCATGAAGATCACGCGAACAACCTGGGCGCACAGAGTCGCGGGGCATCCACCCGACGAGAAAGCATTAAAATGTGTAGTCGGGCAGGCACCGAGATTTGACATGCGATTGATTGCAATCTTTCTCAAGGGCTTCCATGCCATATCAAAAAGCTGACACGGCACGTGGCCGTCGAGACGCAGATTCGTTGACTGTGGCCATCTTGCCAACGGTGCTCCCAGACGTGCTCGCTGTCGTCGTCGACGCACATGCACGCGCGCCATGGGTCGGACCAGTCACCTGGCCTTCAGTCGGCGTCCTCGATGTTCTCTCTCAACCACATCAGTAGCGGATGGGGGCGCTGGCGCTTCACAGGCGTCGCGGGCGCGCCGGCGTCGCCACCGCCCTCCGGGGGGGTCGGGATCAGCGCAGCGTCGCCACTGCCAGCGGCGTTGAAGCCCGCGGGCGCGGGCGCCACGGGGGCAGCCGCCGGGGCGGCGGCATCATGGCGCCGGCCGGCGTAACTGGCGCGGAGTGGAGGGCGGCACGGAGCGTGGCAGATGTTGGGATTGGCCCCCTCACCCGAAGCCTTGGCCCCCTTCCTGGCTTCTCCAACGCGCAGTCCGCTGGCTGTTGCCTTCGCTTTCAGCCACGACACCGTCACAAGCTCAGGGCCATGCTCGCCAGCTTTCGGGGTGATGACGCCAACGCGACCTGCGCCCAGGCGCTGCTGGCGGGACAACAAACCGTCGTTCCTGGCCCACGGATGTCTCCCAGCGACACCTCGTCGGCGCCGACCTGCCGCGCCGTCTCGCAGCGCGCGCGGCCGCGGGGGGGTGGGGCGGCGACGCTCGCCAGGAGGGCCCGGCCGATACCGCGCGCCGTCTGGCCTCTGGCCTGGCCCCGCCGAAGACGGGAGGCGCTGCGAGCGCGGGGGGCGGCGCGGGCGCCGCGACCGACGGCGGGGGGCAGGCCGGGGGCGAGGGCGGGGGGCGCAGCGCTGCCAGTCTTCGTGGAGTCGGCGCCCCTGGCGACGGGGGAGCTGCCGGCGCCGGCGGGAAGGCTCAGGGGCCGACGAGGGCGAGATTGCGGAGGGGGGGGGGGGGCGCGTCGAAGAGAGCGAGTACTGCGCCGCCGCTGCGGACGCTGACATGGTTGCTCTGGACCAGCAGCGGAAGAAGGCGGAGCTGGTCGCTGCCGAGAAGCAGAAGGTGGAGGCGCCCACGCATCAGCTGGAGGGCATGGAGAACTTCCAGGACCGAGATCTCGAGAGGCGCGTGGCGGAGGCTGCGACAGAAGCTCAGAAGGCTGCGCCGGCCTGCAACGTGGAACCAATGGAAAAGTGCATGGACAAGACGCAACAGCAGATTCAGGCCATGCGCCCTCCCCCAGGGCCCCAGGGCTTTGCCGCGTCGCGCGCTGGAGGGCGGCGGCGGCGGCGGCGCGCCGGCCGGGGGCGTCGACGCCAGGGGCGCCCAGGGCGGGGACGCGAGGCGCGTGATCCGCGTCGTCGTGCCCACTGGAACTGAGCCCTTTGGCATAATCTCCCCAGGTTTCTGGAGCGCATTCGACCCCGCTGCGTTTCCGCGCGGGGGCGGCGCGTTCGGACTCGAGAAGGAAACGAGCTAGACATACGACGAGTCGTGCGGGTGCTTGCTGGCCCGCGAGGAGCTCGAGTACGAGGTCCGAGGATTTCTCGGTGCCCGACAATGGGCTCGCGCCACCAGCGCCTGAATGCACCGTGCCGCGTCGGCGTCGCCACGCGGACCTGCTCACGGCCCAGCAATGTCTATGGCGCAGAAAAGCAACAAAAAATGCTAGGAAATTCGAGCCCTCGCAGCGCCTCGGCGAATGCATCGCAGACCTTGCCGCGCTGACGCCGGGGAAGCTCACGCAAGCTGCGGCCGTGTTCAGCAAGGGAGCCAGCCGGAAGGATGCCCCGAGCAACGACGCCGCACCCAGGAATGCGAAGAGCACGCTGCGCAGCATGCTGCTCAGCAAAACACAAGTCGTCGTCTCCGACGCGAACCGGACCACGGTGCGGCACATCAGTGCCAGCTACACCCGACCCTTCAATCCGCCCCTGGGGTTCACGACGCTGAACATCACGGACACTCGGAAACTGATTGCGTCGCCGACGCACGACGGCGCCGACGCGCAGCGCTGGCGGCTGCTGGAGGAAACCGCGCCCAACATGCCCTCGACGCAAGATGCTTCGGCGGGTGGCCGCAGACCCAGTGGGGCAGGCCACGGTGACGAACCTCATGCTGGAATTGTTCCTGCCGCATGTCGTCGGCGCCATGCCGCTGCGCGGAGCCGCGGGCGCGTCCGACGGAGCGGCCGCCACTGGGGCGCGTGGCGCTTTCGGGCTTGTACGCGCGTACTTCGGCCCAGTCGAGGCGCAGGGGCGCGGCGGCGCCCATCCGCGCATCTACTTGTGGCTCCTGTACCCGATGGCGGGCACCCCCCTCGCGAGGCCGCGCGCGGGGGACGTCGATAACATGGAGGAGCGCTCGAGGAAGAGGCTGGCGCGCGTGCTCGCCAGGATCGGCAGCGCGCTGTTCGACGCGGCTGAAGGAGCGGGCCAGCAGCTGGGCATGGACGGGCCGAAGCGGCTACCGCCGCTTCCGCCTGGCCCGCAAGATCGAGCTCGCGCGCACGTGGACGCGAGGCTGGACGAGGACGACGTCGCCGCGCCTCTCAATACCGTCGCTGGCGCCTCGCGGCGTCCGCTCATCAGGATGTGCAAGGACGCCCGGGAGGCAGGGCCCTGGGAGGCTCCACCCAACAGAGATAAGTCAACGGAGGCGCTTCGGCAGGAGCTTGCGTCGATGAAGAGAGTCAATCAAGAAGAAGAGTGGAAGATTCTGCAGGACCTGCCAGACCGCAGGGCCCGCCCGGCAGCGCCCTTTCGCGCCGCTGGCGGACAAAGAGGGCGATCCCCATGAGCAGCGTGCTCAATACCCAGCAAGACACCGGGAGCCCCTCACGGTTTTGAAATTATACTTGCAGCCGCAGCACGGCCGCAAGCCTGCACACCGCTCGCGCGAGGACGGAAACGCGGCCATACACTTTGCGGTGCGCCCACATGCGGAGGCGCGCGCCTGGGCGCGGTGCTTCGCGCTGGACGAGCGCAAGCGTATCATCCAGAGCCACGTGCACAAGCGCGGGCCCACGTGCTGGAACCTGACGAAGGACGACGCGCCTTAGCATTGCAAGGTGTGTCTCCTGGGCCTTTACCACGAGTGCGAGACTGCGACGCACGGCCACCCCGCGAGGAAGCACCCTGCCAGCAGCTTCGTCCATCGACGCCCGCGCAAGGGAGAAGACTTCGCGTTGCCCGATGGGGCGCGGATCGAGTGCGGTCCGCCGCAGGAGAACGAGCGGAACCCGCCTGTCGAGCGCGTGACACTAGACGACGTTCCACCAGGGGGGGGCGCGGCCCTCGGCCGCACCGCTGCAACCGGCATGGCAGAGCAGGTCGCGTCGACGTGGTGCGGTACCACCCGCACCAAGGCTGCACACAACCTGTAGGCCAGGTGCTGCGGTGCAATTTAGACGTCCAAGTGTCTGGACCGCGCGGTGCTCGGCCTGCCTCGTGACGATGGCATCGGGGGCGCGCCAGCGGCCGACGGCGACCCGGTCTCGCCGCCGACTCCTGAGGTCGGCGCGCCCGTGGAGGTGATGGGCGACGCCATGGAGGCGCTGGTTGTCGCCGACATTAGCGCGACGGAAGGCGACGACGGCACCGGGGAGGCCCAGTTTCGACTGGCTCACGGGCGTCGGGCGCGTCGCAGGGCGGGGTCCTGGCGGGCGAGGGGTCGGCGCGCTCGGGCGCGGGGGCTTCCCGTTGGGCGCCTGCTCGGCGAAGCGCCGACCACGATGGACAATCCCGACGCCAACGGGGACATTTGAAACATGGGGTTGGATGACGAAGAGCTGCGATGTGGCGGACGCGCTCGAAGAGGGCGCGCCGTCTCTTTTGCGGGGCGACGCGACGACGGGAGCGCGGGGGCCTGGCAGTCCTGCAGCGATCGCGCCCCTGTCGCCCGCCGCCGCCGCTGCTCCTCCTGCCAGCGCGAGCGGCAGCGGTCCACCCGGTGGCCTGCGGGAGCACTTGTTGCACTCGCTGAAGTCCGCGTGCGTGGACACTATCAATATGGCGCATTATCAGACGGATTACACGACCAAGGCTGGCCCGATCGCGCGGCACCTCGGAGCATTGCACGCGCAGAGCACCAGGCTGGAGCCCCTCTGGCCGCAGATGGCGGAGCATGAGGCAGGGGAGGCGGAGGCCGATGAGGAGGTCGAGGGGCCCCAGGTTGCCGCTGCCGCCCGTCGCAACGGGTGGGTCGAAGTGCTCGACTCCCCCAGGCAACTTATCATCAAGCTCACCACGAGCTCGCACAGGGCACTCCTGAAGAAGCTGTCCGAGGTGATGTTCCAGATGCCGTATCGGCACGAGCGCTACTCGTCGCACGGCACCTGGACTTTGCTTGCACTGCAAGAAGTCGGGGCGATTGCGTGCCAGGCGAGCTACGCCGCTTTCACGGGCAAGGACGACTGCTGGAACGATCCGCGCGCCGCGCACATGGCGGTGGACCAGCTGGCCGCGAGGGGGAATTCCGACGGCGAGGTGGGGCGGCGGTGTCATGGATGCGCTGGGCGAGGGGCGCGCCTCGCTACGCCCTGAGGTCGTCGACGTCGCTGTCGGGGAGGGCGCGATGGCAGCTGCGGCGGGTGAGCGGCCGCCGCAGGCTGTCAGATTTCGGGTGCTGCCGAAACACGACAAGAAGACGAACTGGCTCCATCGCGGCGACAGGGAGCCCCTCAGGTCCATGGGCATGTACCGTAACGCCATGTACGTGTACAGGGCTGAGGGCAAACAGATACACGCCGACGCAGGGGATTTCGTGGCGACCGCGTTTGCGGACACGCACCGCGCCACCGCCTTCTGAGTTCAAAAGTTCCGCGTCGGGGCGCCGCTCATGGTGCCCAAGTTGTGGGCCTTCACCGTGCCCTCCGCCAAGGTTAACGCGCTGTTCATATCGGCATTGGCTCGTCCGTTGCAGCCGGCTGAGAAGGGGGCTGCGGCCTGGGCGCCCCACAGGGCTGGCGTCGACGCCTCCGGGAAAAATGCGCCCCCTTGGCAGGAACAGTGGGCGCCGCAGGTGGCTTTGTCCAGGCAGCGCAAGAAGGGCGAGCGGCGAGCTGGGAAGCGGTCCACGATCGAGGACATCAATGTGCACAAGGGCCCCAAGGACCGCGTGGACCACTTCGACTCGCGCCCCAGCGCCGCCGAGCTGACGGCGCACAGGGCCGCTCAGGCCGCAACAAGCCTCGAACTGGACGCAGAGGCGCGAGGGCGGTCGCGAGAGAAGCTCAGACCAGACGGCACAGAGTTCCAGCAGTCAGAGCTGCAGGCAGCGAAGAATCGGCCAGCCGGGGATGGGGGCGAGGGGCGGGCGCCAGCGGCAAAGCGCTGCACGGTTTTCCTAGGGAGGTGGGCGATGACGAGGTGGACGCGGTGGATGCGGAGCGGGCAGGCTCGACAGCAGCCGTTGGCCCCCACGCACGATGACAAGGTGCGCGCGGTGGCCCAGTAAGACTACATTCGCGGGTCAGCCCTGGTCCACAAGAATATGTTCCTGGATGGGGTATGCGCGGGACCAGAGGCCGCGGCCTGCAGGCGCGAGTAGCGGAGGGCGAGCTAGCTCCGATTTCGGAAGCGCCCAGCCTGCAGACGCTCAGTTCGACGACGGCACAGCACAGCAAGAGTAGAAGATCCACTACAAGAAACCAGATCCGAAAGCTTGCCTGGGATGGGCGACGGAGGTGGCGGCCTCGGGGGTCTGGCGCCTGGCGCGTTCGTCTCCGGTCGGCCACCGACGCCCGCAGTTGCTGGCGCGGAACAGGCGCCGCCTCGGCTGCGCGACATCGCGGAAGAGCTGTCTCGCGAGTGGGAGAACAGGCAAGATAATCCCGTCACGTTAAATTCTGAGCAGAAAGATGCAGTCGTCTGGTCGTGGGTCCGGCGGAAGCCATCGTGGCTCAGAAGCAAGCCTTAAGCGCGGAGAATGCCGGGATCCCGCGGAGCAGTTGGCACTCCTGTTGCACGGACAGGGCGAGACGGGGAAGACGGAAGTACCTCGTAGAGCTCTTCGGTATCGATGAGCTAGAGGAATTCCGGCGCGGGCTGGAGCTGGTTGGCCGACCCCACCAGAACGGACAATGTAGTGACTTTGGGTCGGTTTTGCTAAGATTCTAAAGATATTTGACAATTCATTTTGAGAAACCAGATTTGTCGCACCTGTAGTGGGTTATGGCGCGTCTGCCAGTCAAATTCTTAGGTCCGTAGGTGCAGTATTACTATCAAAACACTTGGAGGAACCGACGTTAGATAAAAACAGAAAAACGTGATTTTTCGAGTTTTTCGTTTCTCGCTCCAGAAGCTTTCTTCATGTGCAGTGTTCCAGGCACCTGAGGGCTTACCCAGGCCCCAAGAAGGAGCACCAGAGAGAGCTGTTAGCAGCTCAATCTGCGCTAGAGCCTCCGTCGCCTCCGCGAGGCTTTCCAAGGCGAGACCTCAGCACCAGTAATGGCACAAGAAGGCGGAAGCGCGGCAGCGCATCGACCGACATCACACCAGCCAATGCGACAAGAGCTAAGTGTGCGTGTGCGGGGGAGAAGAGAAGGAGAGACGGCACGCTCACTCAAATGAACATGTTGAACATGGAAATCCGATGTGTGAGAGTGCCTAAGAGAAATAAGCTCTATCTGTAGCCACCATCTGATACCAACTCCCGACTTGTCAACTCCGTCGAACTTACCGCAAAGGCCAATCGCCTGCATAGTATGATGAAAGTGTTGGGGAAAAACTGCCCAAATGCGTACGTACCGAAATTGTGTTTCTTTCCGTGCTCTATGGGCTCGTTCATCTGCTCTGGCATTTTCTTTGCCAAACTCACCTTTAACAAAATCTGCTCCCAGACTCGAGGGGCGAAAACTCAGAGTAAACGAATGCTCTAAACGATCCTGGAGTACTGGAACCCGCTTCTGATAATGGGCTCCATCATCCCGGCTTCCCCGACCGATACTCCAGACACCCGAACCAATTACAAACAAGTAAGCCATCTCCAATGAGTTCACACCCAAGCCCGTCACCACAGATGTCCCAAACAGTCGCCCGCTCTGAGAGGGTAGCTAATCTCTCAGCCATTTTCTCGGCGTTCTTTGGAAGCCAAAATGCACGAATTATCGAGCATCATCTCCACCTCCTTCTTGGGCCCCCTTCCTCCTTCCTCAGCTTCTCGGGGCAAGATAAGATTCTCGAACGCGGAGCCAAGACGACAATGAGCAAGATAATCACGCGTACATTTTCACAAATGGGAGCCAGCGGTAAACCGTCAACCAGGTCACCGCTGGACGCTTGTAGAGCTGTGAATGAACCTAGTCAGTTCCGAGATAGCAGCAGGAAAAAAGCTTCTCAATACCAGCTTGAAAGATAAAGAAATGTTGTTTTCGGTCGTGCACCATGTTTGTTCCCCCTAGTCTTTTGATCGAATAATGCAGCTAGAGCCCCGAGGATTGCACCATCGAAAGCGCCATCACTCATTGCATAGAATAAAATTCAAATTTGCAAAACGAATTTCAAAATCACTCGTAATCTTCGAAACACCGACTCCAGGTCACCACATTGTCCGCCTAGGCCGGGTTAGCCAACTAGCTGCGCCGGAATTCCTCTAGCCCATCGATGCCGAAGAGCTCTACGACGAGAAAGCAAAGTCACAGATTCTCCACCAAACGTCCACTTGTAGCGTCAAAACCCGGAGAGCGAAGAAACCCTCGGGGACGGAGAATCTTTCCTGGAGAGCTCGCGGGGGCTCCCCAGAAGCGCTTGTGAAGCGCTTCCAGGAACATGGCGCCGGCGGTGAACCGTCAACCTAGTCACCGCCGGGAACCTCGTAGAGCTCCTCACACTAGAAAGAGTGCTGAGAATCGAAGTAGAGTAAAAAATTAAAGATTTTTAGAAAATCTTTATTTTTGATTTTTTCGATGTTCACATTCGCTCAGTTCCCGGAAATCAACTCTCAAGCAAATACATCGGGAGAGCTGAGCTGCTGTCAGAGAGGAGTTTACATGCCAATGCGACGCGCAAAAATCTGCTTTTTCAAAATAAATGGGTAAATATCTTTCGAACTTTCGCAAAACCGACCAAAAGACATAAATTTGTCCGCCCCAGCCAGGTGGGCCAACTGGGCGCCGGCGGGAAACCGTCAACCTTTCTTACCGCCGGGGGACTCGTAGAGCTTCCTGACAATCTATAATGTCGAAAAAAATGCAGAGAACGAACAGTTGTTCAGCCCAAGCGATTTCAGACCTTTCGATGCAACAGCCGAACGCCCCTGATGTTGGATTCTCTTCTATACGAGCTATGTAGCTCTCCTACAGCCCGAGTTACGTGCGTAAATTGACAGCACCTCTCAAGATGACTCGAACAATACGAATAGTTCGGCAAACCTAGCTCGGGTATCAGACCGAGTTCAGACCTCTGAATGCAATAGTGGGACGCGTCTGTGACTCCGAATCGATTCCTGTGATTACCAGCCCTGCAGCCCCCCTGCAGCCCGAGTTAAATGCAGAAAACCGACAGCACCTCTCAGAATGACTCGAACAATACGAATAGCTTCGCGAACCTAGTTCGGGCAGCAGACCGAGTTCAGAGCTCTGGATTCGACAGACGGACGCGCCTGATGTCTCCGAACCGATTCCTGAGGTTACCAGCCCTGTAGCACCCCTACAGCCTGAGTTAAGTACAGAAAACCGACAACACCTCTCAAGATGACTCGAACAACACAAACAGTTTTGATTCTAGATCGGGCAGCAGACCGAGTTCAGAGCTCTGGACTCAACAGACAACGCGACTGATATGCTGAATCGGTTTATGTAAGCATCAGCTCTGTAGCTGTCATATAGCTCAAGTTAACTACAAAAAACCGAGAGCGCCTGTCAAGATGACTCAAATAATACGAATAGGTTTTCGGACCTAGCTCGGCGAGCAGACCGAGTTCAGACCTCTGGATGCAACAGGCGAACGCGCCTGATCATTCTGAATCGATTAGCTGTGCTTACCAGCTCTGCAGCTCTTCTATAGCTCGAGTTATGTTCAGAAAACCGCCACCGCCTGTCAAGATGACCCGAAACGGCCGATCCCGCCGCAGTGCTTTTTGGCAGTAAAAGGTACCAGATCGAGCTGAGATCAAGATGGCGAGCGGGAATAAGATCGAATATCACGGAGAAAAATACTAGAGCTCTGACGAATGTTCAAATTTTGAGAACAAAATTTTCAACCGACCAAAAGTCAGCATAAGGTCCGTCGAGATTTTTCTTGCCAACTAGCTCTCCAGCGCCCCGGAATTACTCTTAAGCTTCCAGCAACAACTTGCTAAGGGAAGCTCTACGAGTTACTGGGCGCCGGCGGTAAACCGTCAACCTTTCTTACCGCCGGGGGACTCGTAGAGCTTCCTGACAATCTATAATGTCGAAAAAATTGCAGAGAACGAATAGTTTTTCAGCCCAAGCGATTTCAGACCTCTCGATGCAACAGCCGAACGCCCCCTGACTCTAACAAAACGAATAGTTTGGCAACCCATCTCAAGTATCAAACCGAGTTCATACCTCTATATGCGACAGGCGGACGCGTCTGATGTCTGCGAATCGACTCCTGTGATTACCTGCCTTGCAGCCCCCCTACAGCCCAAGTTAAGTGCAGAAAACCGACAGCACCTCCCAGGATGACTCGAACAATACAATAGTTTTGCGGACCTAGTTCGGGCAGCAGACCGAGTTCCGAGCTCTGGATTCGACAGGCGGACGCGCCTGATGTCTTCAAATCGATTCCTGTGACCACCAGCACTGTAGCCCCCCCCCCCCCCCAGCCCGAGTTAAGTGCAGAAAACCGAGAGCACTTCTCAAGATGACTCGAACAATACGAATAGTTTTGCGATTCTAGATCGGGCGGCAGACCGATTTCAGAGCTCTGGATTTAACAGACAAATGCGACTGATGATTCTGCATCGGTTTCTGTAAGTATCAGCTCTGTAGCTATCCTATAGCTCGAGTTAAGTACAGAAAACAGAGAGCGTCTGTCAAGATGGCTCGAATAATACGAATAGGTTTGCGAACCCAGCTCGGCTAGCAGACCGAGTTCAGACCTCTGGATTCAACAGGCAAACGCGCCTGATCATTCTGAATCGATTAGCTGTGCTTACCAGCTCTGTAGCTGTCCTATAGCTCGAGTTAAGTACAGAAAACCGAGAGCGTCTGTCAAGATGACTCGAATAATACGAATAGTTTTGCGGACCTAGCTCGGCTGGCAGACCGAGTTCAGACCTCTAGATTCAACAGGCGAACGCGTCTGCTCATTCTGAACAATTACGTGTGCTAACCAGCTCTGTAGCTGTCCTAAAGCTCGAGTTATGTTCAGAAAGCCGTCATCGCGTGTCAAGAAAATCTGAAACGGCCGATCCCGCCTGCCTGCTTTTTGGCAGTAAAAGGTACCCGATCGAGCTGAGATCAAGATGGCGAGCGGGAAAAAGATCGAATACCATGGGAAAAAATACTAGAGCTCAAACGAATGTTCAAATTTTGAGAACAATATTTTCAACCGACCAAAAGTCACCAAAAGGTCCGTCAAGATTTTTCGCCAACTAGATCTCCAGCGCCCCGGAATTACTCTTAAGCTTCCAGCAACAACTTGCTAAGGGAAGCTCTACGAGTTACTGGGCGCCAGCGGTAAACCGTCAACCTTCCTGACCGCCGGGGGACTCGTAGAGCTTCCTGACAATCTATAATGTCGAGAAAAATTGCAGAGAACGAATAGTTTTTCAGCCCAAGCGATTTCAGACCTGTCGATGCAACAGCCAAACGCCCCCGATGCTTCTGGATTGTCTTCTGTACCGAGTTACGTGCGTAAACCGACAGCACCTCTCAATATGACTCGAACAAAACGAATAGTTTGGCAAACTCAGCTCGAGTATCAGACCGAGTTCAGACCTCTGAATGCGATAGGCGGACGCGTCTGATGTCTCTGAACCGATTCCTGCAATTACCAGCCCTGCAGCCCCCCTACAGCCCGAGTTAAGTGCATGAAACACGACAGCACCTCTCAGGATGACTCGAAGAATACGAATAGTTTCGCGGACCTAGTTCGGGCAGCAGACCCAGTTCGGAGCTCTGGATTCGACAGGCGGACGCGCCTGATGTCTTCAAATCGATTCATGTAACCACCAGAACTGTAGCCACCTACAGCACGAGTTAAGTGCAGAAAACCAACAGCATCTCTCAAGGTGACTCGAACAATACGAATAGTTTCGCGATTCTAGATCGGGCAGCAGACCGAGTTCAGAGCTCTGGATTTAACAGACAAACGCGACTGATGATTCGGAATCGGTTTATATAAGTATCAGCTCTGCAGCTGTCCTATAGCTCGTGTTAGTACAGAAAACCGAGAACGTCTGTCAAGATGACTCGAATAATACGAGCAGGTTTGCGGACCTAGCTCGGCTAGCAAACCGAGTCCAGACCTCTGGATGCAACAGACGAGCGCGCCTGATTATTCTGCATCGATGAGGTCTGCCTACCAGCTCTGTAGCTGTCCTGTATCTCGAGTTAAGTCCAATATACCGACAGCGCGTATCAAGATGACTCGAAACGGCCGATCCCGCCTGGACCCTTTTTGGCAGTAAAAGGTACCGGATCGAGCTGATATCAAGATGGCGAGCGGGAATAAGATCGAATATCACGGGAAAAAATACTAGAGCTCTAACGAATGTTCGAAATTCGAGAACAAAAGTTTCAACCGACCAAAAGTCACCAAAAGGTCCGTCGAGATTTTTCTTGCCAACTAGCTCTCCAGCGCCCCGGAACTGGCGCCGGCGGTGAACCGTCAACCTGCTCACCGCCGGGAACCTCGTAGAGCTCCTTGCACGCGTAAGAGTGCTCAGGATCGAAGCAGGGAGCTTCTCGGGGTATTTCTAAGAAAAAATCGAATTTACATTTTCCGTGTCAATTTCATGTTGGTTGCTCCTAATTTTCCGATAGTAAAACTGGCTCTAGAGAGCTGAGCTGCTCAGAGAACAAAGTTTCTATGCCAATGCTCGGCGTAAAATTATGCTTTCTCAAAATGGAGTGTCAAATATCTTTGAAATTTTAACAAAACCAACCCAAATGTGCCACACTAGGCGCCGGCACTAAACCGTCAACCTTGGTTACCGCCGGGAGACTCGTAGAGCTTCCTTGCCAATGAGCAGACGCGCATGATCATTCTGAGCCGCCTGCTGTGCCTGAGAGCTCTGTAGCTTGCCTACAGCTCGAGTTGAGCTGAAAAAACCGAGAGCACCTACCAACATTCCGACTCATAGTGAATAAGTTTTTCAATCGACTCTCGAATTCTAGCTCACTTCGAGAGCTCTGGCGCAATGAGCAGACACGCATGATGATTCTGAGTCGTCTGCTGTGCCTAAGAGCTCTGTAGCTGCCCTACAGCTCGAGTTAAGTTGAGAAAACCAAATCACACAATCAAGTGTAGTACTCATGCAAAGAGGTTTTTCGATCATAACTTCTTACATATCCAGCGCTGAACGTTCTCCCGCCACAAGTAGACGCCACAAGTAGACGCGCTGAATCCGAAAGCTGTGCTTGCCATCTCTGTAGCTTGCCTATAGCTCGAGTTAAGTTGAGAAAACCGACAGCACCTACCAACATAGCACTCGCCAACCGATCCCGCCACAGTGCTTTTCGATAGTAATATTCACCCGATCGAGCTGACATCAAGATGGCGAGTCGCACTAAGATCATAGATCACGGGAAAAAATACTAAGGCTCTAAGGAATGTTCAAATTTTGAGAACATAATTTTCAACTGAGCAAAAGTCACCAAAAGTTCCGTCGAGATTTTTCGAGCCAACTAGCCCGCCAGTGCGTCCGAATTACTCTTAAGCTTCCAGCTGCTAGCTTAGGGAAGCTCTACGAGTCATTGTCTCTTTTCGTCGGGTCGGCCAACTGGCACCGGCGGTAAACCGTCAACCTGGTCACCGCCGGGGAACCTCGTAGAGCTCCTTCCATGCGTAAGAGTGCCCAGAATCGAAGAAGAGAACTTTGCAGTAGATTTTATTCAAATCTTCAATTTCCAATTTTTCATGTCAATCTGAGGTCAGGTTCCGCTCACAAGAATTTGTCGACGGAATGAGCTAAGAATTTGAGAGGCAACTTCTGTGATGCGAAGCTTCGCTCTGCGCAATTATCAGCCCAAACGAATTGTTAGAGCTGCAAAATCGGCTGAGCCAGGCCGCGGATGGTATGATCGTGTCCCTTTTCGACATTTCGCCAACTAGCTTCGCCCTGTTGCCGAATTCCTCTAGCTCTCTTACCATGAGAGCTCTACGAGGTACTGGAAACCGGCGGTAAACCGTCAACCAGGTTACCGCCGGGGCCCTCGTAGAGCTCTTTTCTCACACGGCGCTCCTCGGTGAGCATGAAGAAAGCGTCTAGAGCAAGACCTGAGAAACTCGAAAAATCACGTTTTTCTGTTTTTATCCAACGTTGGTTCCTCCAAGTGTTTTGATAGTAATACTGCAGCTGCGGACCTAAAAGAAATTCAGTGGCAGACGCGTCTTAACCAACTACAGGTGCGAAAAATCTGCTTTCTCAAAATAAATGGTCAAATATCTTTCAAATATTCGTCAAACCACAAAAAAAATTATGACTTTGTCCTTTCTGGCCGGGTCGACCAACTGGGCGCCGGCGGTAAACCGTCAACCCTTCTTACCGCCGGGGGACTCGTAGAGCTCCCTGACAAAATATAATGTCGAAAAAAAATGCAGAGAACGAACAGTTTTTCAGCCCAAGCGATTTCAGACCTTTCGATGCAACAGCCGAACGCCCCTGATGTTGGATTCTCTTTTATACGAGCTATGTAGCTCTCCTACAGCCCGAATAACGTGCGTAAATCGACAGCACCTCTCAAGATGACTCGAACAATACGAATAGTTCGGCCAACCCTGCTCGAGTATCAGACCGAGTTCAGACCTCTGAATGCAATAATCGGACGCGTCTGCGACTTCGAATCGATTCCTGTGATTACCAGCCCTGCAGCCCCCTGCAGCCCGAGTTAAGTGCAGAAAACCGACAGCACCTCTCAGAATGACTCGAACAATACGAATAGTTTCGCGAACCTAGTTCGGGCAGCAGACCGAGTTTAGAGCTCTGGATTCGACAGACGGACGCGCCTGGTCTCCGGATCGATTCATGAGGTTATCAGCCCTGTAGCACCCCTAGAGCCTGAGTTAAGTACAGAAAACCGACAACACCTCTCAAGATGACTCGAACAACACAAATAGTTTTGTGATTCTAGATCGGGCAGCAGACCGAGTTCAGAGCTCTGGACTCAACAGACAACGCAACTGATATGTTGAATCGGTTCATGTAAGTATCAGCTCTGTAGCTGTCATATAGCTCGAGTGAAGTAGAAAAAACCGAGAGCGCCTGTCAAGATGACTCAAATAATACGAATATGTTTTCGGACCTAGCTCGGCTAGCAGACCGAGTTCAGACCTCTGGATGCAACAGGCGAACGCGCCTGATCATTCTGAATAGATTAGCTGTGCTTACCAGCTCTGTAGCTTTTCTCTATAGCTCGAGTTATGTTCAGAAAACCGCCACCGCCTGTCAAGATGACCCGAAACGGCCGATCCCGCCTGGACGCTTTTTGGCAGTAAAAGACACCCGATCGAGCTGAGATCAAGATGGCGAGCGGGAATGAGATCGAATATCACGGAAAAAATACTAGAGCTCTAACGAATGTTCAAATTCTGAGAACAAAATTTTCAACCGACCAAAATTCCTCAAAATGTCCGACGAGATGTTTCTTGCCAACTGGGCGCCGGCGGTAAACCGTCAACCTTTCTTACCGCCGGGGGACTCGTAGAGCTTCCTGACAAAATATAATGTCGAAGGAAAATTGCAGAGAACGAATAGTTTTTCAGCCCAAGCGATTTCAGACCTTTCGATGCAACAGCCGAACGCCCCTGATGTTGGATTCTCTTCTATACGAGCTATGTAGCTCTCCTACAGCCCGAGTTACGTGCGTAAATCGACAGCAGCTCTCAAGATGACTCGAACAATACGAATAGTTCGGCAAACCTAGCTCGAGTATCAGACCGAGTTCAGACCTCTGAATGCAATAGTGGGACGCGTCTAAGACTCCGAATCGATTCCTGTGATTACCAGCCCTGCAGCCCCCCTGCAGCCCGAGTTAAGTGCAGAAAACCGACAACACCTCTCAGAATGACAAGAACAATACGCATACTTTCGCACACCTAGTTCAGGCAGCAGACCGAGTTCAGAGCTCTGGACTCAACAGACAACGCGACTGATAGTCTGAATCGGTTTCTGTAAGTATCAGCTCTGTAGCTGTCATATAGCTCGAGTTAAGTAGAAAAAACCGAGAGCGCCTGTCAAGATGACTCAAATAATACGAGTAGGTGTGCGGACCTAGCTCGGCTAGCAGACTGAGTTCAGACCTCTGGATGCAAGAGACGAACGCGCCTGATCATTCTAAATCGATTAGCTGTGCTTACCAGCTCTGTAGCTCTTCTATAGCTCGAGTTATGTTCAGAAAACCGCCACCGCGTGTCAAGATGACCCGAAACGGCCGATCCCGCCTGGACGCTTTTTCGCAGTAAAAGGTACCCGATCGAGCTGAGATCAAGATGGCGAGCGGCAATAAGATCGAATATCACGGGAAAAAATACTAGAGCTCTAACGAATGTTCAAATTTGAGAACAAAATTTTCAACCGACCAAAGGTCAGCAAAAGGTCCGTCGAGATTTTTCTTGCCAACTGGCGCAGGCGGTGAACCGTCAACCTGGTCACCACCGGGAACCTCGTAGAGCTCCTTGCACGCGTAAGAGTGCTCAGATTTCAAGCAGACAGCTTCTCAGAGCATTTGTAGAAAAACGTTCATTTACATTTCTCGGTGTCAACGTGACGTCAGTTCCTCCAAATGTTTGGATAGTAAAACTGCCTCGAAAGAGCTGAGCTGCTTGCAGAAGAAAGTTGAGATACTAATGCTCGGAGTAAAAATCTGCTTTCTGACAATGAATTGTCAAATGTCTTTCAAATATTCGCAAAAAAACCCAGAGTTACCAATTTGTCCATTCTGGCCGGGTCGACCAACTGGGCGCCGGCGGTAAGCCGTCAACCTTTGTTACCGCCGGGGGACTCGTAGAGCTTCCTGACAACATGTGATGTCGAAAAAAATTACACCGAAAAAATAGTTTTTCAGCCCAAGCAATTTCAGACCTCTCGGATGCAACAGCCGAACGCCCCCGATGCTTCTGGATTGTCTTCTGTACGAGCTCTGAGACCGAGTTACGTGCGTAAATCGACCGCACCTCTCAAGATGACTCGAAAAATACGAATAGTTTGGCAAACCTAGCTCGAGTATCAGACCGAGTTCAGACCTCTGCATACGTGTCTCATGTCTCTGAATCGATTCCTGTGATACCAGCCCTGCAGCCCCCCCTACAGCCCGAGCTAAGTGCAGGAAACCCACAGCACCTCTCAGGATGACTCGAACAATACGAATAGTTTCGCGGACCTAGTTCGGGCAGCAGACAGAGTTCGGAGCTCTGGATTCGACAGGCGGACGCGCCTGATGTCTCCGAATCGATTCCAGTGATTACCAGCCATGCAGCCCCCCTACAGCCCGAGCTAAGTGCAGAGAACTGACAGCATCTCTCAAGATGACTCGAACAATACGAATAGTTTCGCGATTCTAGATCGGGCAGCAGACCGAGTTCAGAGCTCTGGATTCAACAGACAACGGCCACTGATGATTATGAATCAGATTCTGTACGCATCAGCTCTGTAGCTGTCCTGTAGCTCGAGTTAGGTACAGAAAACCTAGAGCGTCTGTCAAGATGACTCGAATAATACGACTAGGTTTGCGGACCTAGCTCGGCTAGCAGACCGAGTTCAGACCTCTGGGTTCAACAGGCGAACGCGCCTGATCATTCTGAATCGATTAGCTGTGCTTACCAGCTCTCTAGCTGTCCTGAAGCTCGAGTTATCTTGAGAAAAACGACAGCGCGTGACAAGATGACTCGAAACGGCCGATCCCGCCAGTGTGCTTTTTGGCAGTACAAGGTACCCGATCGAGCTGAGATCAAGATGGCGAGCGGGAATAAGATCGAATATCACGGGAAAAAATACTAGAGCTCAAACGAATTGAGGAATTTCGAGAACAAAATTTTCAACCGACCAAAAGTCACCAAAAGGTCCGTCGATATTTTTCTTGCCAACTGGGCGCCGGCGGTAAACCGTCAACCTTCCTTACCGCCGGGGGACTCGTAGAGCTTCCTGAGCATATATAATGTCGAAAAAAATTGCAGAGAACGAATAGTTTTTCATCCTAAACGATTTCAGACCTCTCGATGCAACAGCCAAACGCCCATCATGCTTCTGGATCGTTTTCTGTGCGCACGAGCTCCATAGCTTTCCTACAGCCCGAGTTACGTGCGAAAATCGACAGCACCTCTCAAGATCACTCGAACAATACGAATAGTTTCGCGAATCTAGCTCGAGTATCAGACCGAGTTCAGACATCTGAATGCAACAGGCGGACGCGCCTGCCTCGATTCCTGTGATTACCAGCCCTGCAGCCCCATTACAGCCCGAGGTAAGTGCAGAAAACCGACAGCACCTCTGAAGATGACTCGAACAATACGAATAGTTTCGCGGACCTAGCTCGGGCAGCAGGCCGAGTTCAGGGCTCTGAATGCGTCAAGTGGACGCGACTGATGTCTCCGAATCGATTCCAGTACCCTGCAGCCCCCTTACAGCTCGAGTTAAGGGCAGAAAACGGACAGCACCTCTCAAGATGACTCGACGAATACGAATAGTTTTGCGAACCTAGCTCGGGCAGCACACCGAGTTCGGAGTTCTGGATTCGGCAGGCGGACGCGCCTGATGTCTCCGAATCGATTCCTGTGAGTACGAGCCCTGTAGCCCCCTACAGCCCGAGTTAAGTGCAGAGAACTGACAGCATCTCTCAAGATGACTCCAACAACACGAATAGTTTCGCGGACCTAGCTCGGGCAGCAGACCGAGTTCAGAGCTCTAGATGGAACAGACGAACGCGCCTGATGATTCGCAATCGATTCCTGTGAAAATGAGCGCTGTAGCTGCCCTAGAGCTCGAGTTAAGTACAAAATACCGACAACGCGTACAAAGATGACTCGAAACAGCCGATCCCGCCGCGATTCTTCTTTGCAGAAATATTCATCCGATCGAGCTGAAATTAAGATGGCGAGCGGGAATAAGATCGAATATGGTCAGAAAAAATACTAGAGCTCAAACGAATTGTTGAATTTCGAGAACAAAATTTTAAACCGACCAAAAGTCAGCAAAAGCTCCGTCGAGATTTTTCTTGCCAACTAGCTCTCCAGCGCGCCGGAACTTGGAACCGGCGGTAAACCGTCAACCAGGTTACCGCCGGGACCTCGTAGAGCTCTATCCTTGCACGGCGATCGTCGGAAGACATGAAGAAAGCTTCTGGAGCGAGAAACAAAAAACTCGAAAAAACACGTTTTTCTGTTTGTATTAAACGTCGGTTCCGCCAAGTTTTGATAGTAATACTGCACCTACGGACCTGAGAATTTGACTGGCAAACGCGAAATAACCCACTACATGTGCGAAGAATCTGGTTTCTCAAAATGAATTGTCAAATATCTTTCAAATCTCAGCAAAACCCACCCAAAGTTGTCACATTGTCTCTTTTCGTCGGGTCGGCCAACTAGCTTCACCCCGCGCCGGAACTGGCGTCGGCGGTGAACCGTCAACCTGGTCACCGCCGGGAACCTCGTAGAGCTCCTTCCACGGGTGGGAGTGCTTAAAATCGACAGAGAGAGCTTCTGGAAGCATTTCGCGAAAAAGGCAAAATTGTTTTTTTTTCATGTCGATATGAAATTCGTTCCGCCAAGTGTTTTGATAGTAAATGTGCGCCTACAGAGCTCATATTAAGACGCAGAGGCCCTCATAATCGTTCACAGGTGCGAAAAATCTGCTTTCTCAAAATGAATTGACAAATATCTTTCAAATCTTAGCAAAACCGACCGAAAGTTGTCACATCGTCTCTTCTGGTGGGATCGGCCAACTGGCGTCGGCGGTGAACCGTCAACCTAGTCACCGCCGGGAACCTCGTAGAGCTCCTTACACTGGTAAGAGTGCTGAGAATCGACGTAGAGTGAAAAAAAAATGTCGGAAATCTTCATTTTCGATTTTTTCGACTGGGCGCCAGCGGTAAACCGTCAACCTTTCTTACCGCCGGGGGACTCGTAGAGCTTCCTGACAATATATAATGTGAAAAAATGCCGAGAACGGATACTTTTTCAGCCCGAGCGATTTCAGACCTCTCGATGCAACAGCCGGACGCCCCCGATGCTTCTCGACTGTCTTCTTTACGAGCTCTAGCCCTCCTACAGCCTGAGTTACGTGCGTAAATCGACAGCACCTCTCAAGATAACTCTAACAAAACGAATAGTTTGGCAACCCAGCTCGAATATCAAACCGAGTTCAGACCTCTGAATGCGACAGGCGAACGCGTCTCATGTCTGCGAATCGACTCCTGTGATTACCAGCCCTGCAGCCCCCCTACAGCCCGAGTTAAGTTCAGAAAACCGACAGCACCTCTCAGGATAAATCGAACAATACAATAGCTTCGCAGACCTAGTTCGGGCAGCAGACCGAGTTCCGAGCTCTGGATTCGAGAGGCGGACGCGCCTGATGTCTGCGAATCGATTCCTGTGACCACCAGCACTGTAGCCCCCCCAGCCCGAATTAGTGTAGAAAACCAAGAGCACTTCTCAAGATGACTCGACCAATACGAATAGTTTCGCAATTCTAGATCGGGCAGCAGACCGAGTTCAGAGCTCTGGATTCGACAGACAAACGCAACTGGTGATTCTGAATCCGTTTCTGTAAATATCAGCTCTGTAGCCTTCCTACAGCTCGAGTTGAATACAGAAAACCGAGAGCGCCTGTCAAGATGACTCGAATAATACGAATAGGTTTGCGGACCTAGCTCGGCTAACAGACCGAGTTCAGACTTCTGCATTTAACAGTCGAACGCGCCTGATCATTCTACATCGATTAGCTGTGCTTACCAGCTTTTTAGCTGTTCGAAAGCTCGAGTTATGTTCAGAAAACCGTCATCGCGTGTCAAGATGACTCGAAACGGCCGATCCCGCCTGCCTGCTTTTTGGCAGTAAAAGGTAGCCGATCGAGCTGAGATCAATATGGCGAGCGGGAAAAAGATCGAATATCATGGGAAAAAATACTAGAGCTCAAACGAATTGTTGAATTTTGAGAACGACATTTTGAACCGACGAAAAGTCAGCGAAAGGTCCGTCGAGATTTTTCTTGCCAACTAGCTCTCCAGCGCCCCGGAATTACTCTGAAGCTTCCAGCAATAACTTGCTAAGGGAAGCTCTACGAGTTATGTTCATATTCGCTCAGTCCCGGGAAGTCAACTCTCAAGAAAATGCATCGGCAGAGCTGAGCTGCTGTCAAGTTCAGATGCCAATGCTCGGCGTGAAAATCTGCTTTCTTAAAATGAAAGTCAAATATCTCAAATCTGCGCAAAACCGACCCAAAGTCACCACATTGTCCTTTCTGGTCGGATCGACCAACTGGGCGCCGGCGGTAAACCGTCAACCTTCGTTTTTTTTTTTTTTGGGGAGGCTGACCAGGCACCGAGCGCCCCAGCGCCCGTTAAGTGCCTACCTAGTCTCTCTGCAGCTGGAGGTCTTGGGCCACCTGGACTGCGGCCCGCAAGAGGCCCTCGAGACCCGAAAGCTCAGCGTCAGTGATACTGCTATGGGAGGGGAGTGCCTGTGCACAACGCCCTACTATTTCCCATATGATTGGACAAGGAGAGGAGGCTTGGGGGAAGAGGGAGACTACACGAGCTCTCTTATCTCTATGCTCAGGGTCAGGGTAAGGGTCATGGAATCGAGGAATATATCCAATCTGCAGAAACCAGCCAACGCCCACACCTTGGGCACACACTCCGCCGTCGAAGGATCCGCGGAGGCCAATAACTCGAAAGTTGTCTCGGACATCAGAACGAAAGATATGGTGGTGGAACAGCTCTCTGAATATCTGGCCTTCCCGTGCTAAGTGGGTAAGTTCATCAGCTACTGTGTTACTCTCTCGATATATGTGTCGAATGAAGTCGTTGCCCCATGAGGGGGGTCGTATTCCTTCCTCCTCCAACTCTTCCAAAAGAGAAATAATATTTGCCACCCGCCTACGATAAGAAGCCCCATCTCCTCCTTCTCCTCCCTCAACCTTCCAGAGACCATTGATCCAGTTACAGATAAGAAGCGAATCGCCCGTCAGCTCGAGACCGATCCCATCATCACTCAGATCCCAAGTCGGCTCCTGTTCATTGTTCGAGGCCAATCTCTGGGCCAGCTTCTCGGACTCCTTCGCCGACAACGGACGAGCCAACATCTCCTCCCCCCTCTCCTTTATGTAGTCTCCTCTCCCTCCAGTTCCTCCACGGACAACAAACAAGTCAAACAGAGACCCCAAAGTACAAGCTTCCAGGAACTGCCTGCAATACTGAACGAAGTCAGAGTAAGAGAAAGAGCACGCCCTCCACCACCGATCCTCCAGATTCACAAACGAGGGAAATATCGTCTGGAACATGAAACACCAAGGATGTTCACCCGTCGCCTGCCCCTTAGTACTGCCTAATCGTGTCAGTTTCGAGGCCTCCTTCCACTTCCACTGTGAACGCCAATATTTTGACTCCAGTGTCCTTTTCTCCTCCCACCTCGGGGTACAGCACATCAGAAGCCGGCGTGCGTCACGATGCGCACGAGGATACACCGTCTGTTGTCCAGGTCCAGGAACAGCCACCCTCCGACGTTTCGGGGGGGGCCTGGGGGAATCCCTAGGCCCCCCCCGCTCACAGGGAACTTCAACATCTCGAGAAGAAGAGGCCCTATCAGAGGGCATAGCAGAAGAGACCATCCCATGCATATCTGAAGAGACAGCGCCCATCCCATTCGTATCTGAGGAGACTGCGCCCATCCCATTAGTAACTGCAGAGACAGCACCCATCCCACTGGTAACTGAAGAGACTCCCACCATCCCATTAGTAACTGAAGAGACCACACCCATCCCACTGGTAACTGGAGAGACCATCCCATGCATATCAGAGACAGCACCCATCCCACTGGTAACTGAAGAGACTCCCACCATCCCACCAGTAACTGAAGAGACCACATCCATCCCACTGGTAACTGGAGAGACCATCCCATGCATATCAGAAGAGACCACACCCATCCCATTCATATCTGAAGAGACTGCACCCATCCCACTAGTAACTGAAGAGACAGCCCCCATCCCATTGGTAACTGAAGAGACCTCCCCCATCCCATTGGTAACTAGAGAGCCCGCGACCATTCCTGGGCTCAGCTCCGACTCAGGAATCTGATATCCGCTGTCGACATTAGCTCCAAAATATGATGCTATGTCAGCTCCAAGCTGCCACAAGGAATAAAGAACTCTCTGCACTGCACTCTGGCACTTTGCTTCAAAGAACATCCGTCTAGCAATTCTGAGTCGAGCTGGCTTCCAAACAACCCAACTTTCGGAGGCTGGCTTTTGGGGTGACGTCATCTGGTAAAGACAATTTCCCTCAAAGACATTCAGGCTCTGCAAGGAGTCCCTGTCCCAACTAATACCTTGACTTCCATAAATGAGAATGCTCTGAACCCGAGTGATATAACTCCTACACTTGGCCGAAAACGGGACTGCCTTTGATCTAAAATAAGCTGCATGCGCATGGAAGGCTCGTCGCGCGGCCCCGATCCGCCGCCGAAGGTCCTGGTGTGCCTCCCTATAGCTACAGTATATGCTGTTCCCCAAGACATTCATCTCATCAACTACTTTGAACGGCACCATCTGATCCTGAACCCGAACCAGGATAGGATGTTTTGGCTTCTCCGAGAAACCGATAAACGCGACCTCGAGCGACTCGATCTTCCATTCGAATCCCCATCCCCGCAGAGTCTCTGTCATGTCTCCTACCTGTCGCCTAAACTCCTCCTCCGAAGATCCCAAGATAAAGATGTTGTCGGCATATAGCAAGTGGTGTACAGGAACCGAGGCCGAAACTTCTCCCACCGAGTTTGGATCCAGACAATGAAACCCAATCCCCTGCTCATCCCAAAGCTTAAATAAAGGAGCCCACATCGCAACGACTATCAGGTTCCACAAGGAGGGGCTGTCGTTCCCACCTGTCCTGATGTGGGTATCAATTCCCACATCTGGCAGCTGCAAGCCCTGGAAGAGAAGCGAAGTGACCTCGCACGGCATAGGCACGAGCACACCGTACTGGAGCCAGGGAGGGATAGAGAGGACGTCGAACGCACGTTTGACCGTCGAGATTTTCGTGTTCTGGAAAGCTTGCTTCACATCCGCTGACCCCAGAACCAGACGTCGATCCTTCCCCCACTGTGAGGCGTGTTGTGCTGCTGCCTTAAGTCCTGCAAATATCTCGGTGCATGATCTTTTGGGAACGAAACCGAATAACGATGCATGAGTGCCAGCCTGGAGACAATATGGTTCAAGCATGATCGAGAGACAAGTACTGTACCACTTCTTAAAGATACTCTCCACAGAAATACGCCTCGTATCAGAAACATCGCATATCGGATAAGATTTGGGAAGTAGTGTCGTCAATGTTTGATGCCAAGAAGATGGAGGTACAACAATGCCACGTAAGATATCACAAAATAATCGCTTGATAGTGCGAACGGCTCTCCACGGAAGCGCTTTGATTACTTCTGCCCCCACCCCGTCTGGTCCCGTGGCTTTTCCAGGGTTGAGTCGAGCTCGGGCCCGAAGGACCACCGCCATCGTGAGCGTCGCCTCCTGGGGTCTGGGGGACCCCTGGAGCTCCTCCCTGAGGCCCTGGACAATCTTGATCGACCGCCGACGCTCCTCCTCATCCTCGCAGACCTCCTTCAACTTCATCATCTCCTCCATCCACCTCTCCCTGTCCACGCTCTCCTCCCCCTCAATCTTCACCGCCTTCAAAGCTGCTTTACGTGGACGCTCCGCTTCCCATTCCAGCTTTGCTCGTTTGAATTTTCTCGCTTCCCGATCTCTTTTTCTGCGTAGAAGTCGATAGGCTAACGTCCCCCTCTCCGCCCTCCTCCGGTAGACCTGCACATCCAAGGACCGCAGCAACTCCGATCGTTCAGGGGGTCGAGCTGGGCGCTTCGGGGTACATTCGGTGGCCGACGCACACGAATAGATAACACTCTCTGCCTGACACATAAGTTGGCACGAAAATAGATTGGCATCCAACAACTGGCGACACGATCGACGAGCAGACAAGTTGAGTGGGTCCCAGCCTTTCAAGGTTCGAGAACGTCGTGAGAGATTCCGTCTCGCCGACTCCCTGGAAGCCACTCTCAGAGAAGCTCGAACAAGGGCATGATCTGATAATCTCATCACGGCTCCCTGCTGCTGTCCTACGTACAGAAACTCAACCGAGCACCCCGACACCTGCGATCCATGAGGAACAAGGATGTAATCCAGCACTTCACGGCGGGACCCCTTCCGATAATCAAACCAAGTCGGCTTCCTAGCTCCAAAAGAATTCGAAGCACACATACGCTCCTGAACCAACCAATCCTCCACCTCCTGTCGCAAGCTCTCCACCTTCTCCTTCCTCTCCCGCTCCTTGGTCCCCGTGGCCTGGATCTGCACTACCTCCAAGCCTCCTCCCGAATAAACCTCCTCCTCATGCTGTAAGTGTGGCTGTATCTCAACATTCGCATCCATGGCAACAACAAGACGACAGAAGCCATAACGACGGCATACGTACTTTCTGAGCAAGCTCACCGACTGGAGTGCACAATGTGATATCTCCAGAAACTCGGGCTGGCTGGCATCAGGCAAGTACAATGAGACAAAGAGCATCCGTCCAGCAAGGATCGCGCACCACCTCTCTGAGGCCCATTGGCCTCGAACACTATCAGCCCTCCGATAGAGTATCATAGCACGGCGATCCTCCGAGACGTGGTAGTACAGTCCCATTTTGACAAGCCATTGCGCCATAACGTCGATGTTCTGAGACTCCTGTACCCCCAGGAAATCCCAGCCTAGGTGTGCTCCGTAGACTACCCTCGTCAGAACACTATAAGCTTTGTCATCCTTCCTCCCCGCACGTTGAAGGTTGAGCGTGGCGAAGCGGACTTCCGTCGGCTCCGCCCGTCGGCGTCACTGTGAAGCAGCCCTGGAGAAGCAACCTTCGTTACCGCCGGGGGACTCGTAGAGCTTCCTGATAACATATAATGTCGAAAAAAAAAAAAAACTACACTGAAATTGTTCAGCCCAAGCAATTTCAGACCTCTCCGATGTAACAGCCGAACGCCCCCGATGCTTCTGGATTGTCTTCTGTACGAGCTCTGTAGCTCTCCTACCCCGAGTTACGTGCGTAAATAGACAGCACCTCTCAAGATGACTCGAACAATACGAATAGTTTGGCAAACCTAGCTCGAGTATCAGACCGAGTTCAGACCTCTGCATGCGATAGGCGGACGCGTCTGATGTCTCTGAAACGATTCCTGTGATTACCAGCCCTGCAGCCCCCTACAGCCCGAGTTAAGTGCAGGAACCCGACAGCACCTCTCAGGATGACTCGAACAATACGAATAGTTTCGCGGACCTGGTTCGGGCAGCAGACAGAGTTCGGAGCTCTGGATTCGAAAGGCGGACGCACCTGTTGTCTCCGAATCGATTCCAGTGATTACCAGCCATGCAGCCCCCCCCCACAGCCCAAGTTGAGTGCAGAGAACCGACAGCATCTCTCAAGATGACTCGAACAATACGAATAGTTTCGCGATTCTAGATCGGGCAGCAGACCGAGTTCAGAGATCTGGATTCAACAGACAACGACCACTGATGATTCTGAATCAGATTCTGTACGTATCAGCTCTGTAGCTGTCCTGTAGCTCGAGTTAAGTACAGAAAATCGAGAGCGTCTGTCAAGATGACTCGAATAATACGAATAGGTTTGCGGACCTAGCTCGGCTAGCAGACCGAGTTGAGACCTCTGGGTTCAACAGCCGAACGCGCCTGATCATTCTGAATCGATTAGCTGTGCTTACCAGCTCTGTAGCTGTCCTGAAGCTCGAGTTATCTTGAGAAAACCGACAGCGCGTGACAAGATGACCCGAAACGACCGATCCCGCCTGGACGCTTTTTGGCAGTAAAAGGTACCCGATCAAGCTGAGATCAAGATGGCGAGCGGGAATAAGATCGAATATCACGGGAAAAAATACTAGAGCTCTAACGACTGGTTGAATTTCGAGAACCAAATTTTCAACCGACCAAAATTCCTCAAAACTGGTGCCGGCAGTGAACAGTCAACCTGGTCACCGCCGGGAACCTCGTAGAACTCCTTGCACGCGTGAGAGTACTGAGTTGAAAGAGAGAGCTTCTGGAAGCATTTCTCGAAAAAAAGGGAAAATATATTTTTTTCGTGTCGACATGAAGATGGTTCCCCCAAGTGTTTTGATAGTAAAAATGCGCCTACTTGGCAGCGTCCAAAACCCGGAGAGCAAAGAGAATCTCGGGGGCGGGAAATCTTTCCTGGAGAGCCTTGGGGGGGCCCCCTGGGGCGCTGCGGAAGCGCTGCCAGAAACGCTTGCATGCGTGCCTGCACGCATGCAGGCACGCGTGGAAGCTTGCCAAGAGGTCTCCCAGACACGCTGCCGGGTCGCCGGAGTCGCTGCGAGGCCTGTGGACCGCCGTGGAGGAGCTCCTGGCAGGCACCACCACCGTCCGGATTCTAATCTTAAACCCCTTAGCTCTCAGCGAGTTTTGATAGTAAAAATGCGCCTACAGAGCTCATATGAAGACAGAGAGGCCCTGATACTCGTTTACAGGTGCGAAAAATCTTCTTTCTCAAAATGAATTGTCAAATATCTTTGACATATTCGCAGATACACCCATAAGTTACCACTTTGTCCTTAGCCGGGTCGACCAACTGGACGCCGGCGGTAAACCGTCAACCTTCGTTACCGCCAGGGGACTCGTAGAGCTTCCTGACAACATATAATGTCGGAAAAAATGCACAGAAAAAATAGTTGTTCAGCCCAAGCAATTGCAAACGTCTCTGATGCAACAGCCGAATGCCCCCGATGCTTCTGGATGTTCTTCTGTACGAGCTCTGTAGCTCTCCTACAGCCCGAGTTACGTGCGTAAATCGACAGCACCTCTCAAGATGACTCGAAGAATAGAATAGTTTGGCAAACCTAGCTCGAGTATCAAACCGAGTTCACTGCATGCGACAGGCGGACGCGTCTGATGTCTCTGAATCGATTCCTGTGATACCAGCCCTGCAGCCCCTCCAACAGCCCGAGTTAAGTGCAGGAAAGCGACAGCACCTCTCAGGATGACTCGAACAATACGAATAGTTTTGCGAACCTAGCTCGGGCAGCAGACAGAGTTCGGAGCTCTGGATTCGAAAGGCAGACGCGCCTGATATCTCCAAATCGATTCCAGTGATTACCAGCCATGCAGCCCCCCTACAGCCCGAGTTAAGCGCAGAGAACCGACAGCATCTCTCAAGAGAACTCGAAGAATACGAGTAGTTTCGCGATTCTAGATCGGGCAGCAAACCGAGTTCAGAGCTATGGAGTCGACAGACAGCGACCACTGATGATTCTGAATCAGATTCTGTACGTATCAGCTCTGTAGCTGTCATATAGCTCGGGTTAAGTACAAAAAACCGAGAGCGTCTGTGAAGATGACTTGAATAATACGAATAGGTTTGCGGACCTATCTCGGCTAGCAGACCGATTTCAGACCTCTGATCATTGTGAATCGATTAGCTGTGCTTACCAGCTCTGTGGCTGTCCGGAAGCTCGAGTTATGTTGAGAACCGTCGCCACGTGACAAGATGACCCGAAACAGGCGATCCCGCCTGCCTCCTTCTTGGCAGTAAAAGGTACCCGATCGAGCTGAGATCAAGATGGCGAGCGGGAATAAGATCGAATATCATGGGAAAAAAAAAATAGAGCTCAAACGAATTGTTGAATTCGAACAATACAAATAGTTTCGCGAATCTAGCTCGAGTATCCAACGAGTCAGACATCTGAATGCAACAGGCGATTTGATTCCTGTGATTGCCAGCCCTGCAGCCCCCTTACAGCCCAAGTTGAGTGCACAAAAACGACAGCCTCTGAAGACGAAACGTTTCGCGGACCCAGCTCGGATAGCAGACCGAGTTGAGCGCTCTGAATGCGACAGGGAGACGCGTCTAATGTCTCTAAATCAGTTCCTGTGATTACCAGCACTGCCGCCCCCTCACAGCAGCTCGAGTTAAGTGCAGAAAACGAACAGCACCTCTCAAGATCACTCGACGAATACGAATAGTTTTGCGAACCTAGCTTGGGCAGCACGCCGAGTTCCGAGCTCTGAATTCAGCAGGCAGGAGCGCCTGATGTGTCTGAATCGATTGCTGTGATTACTAGCCCTGTAGCCCTTCTACAGCCCGCGTCAAGTGCAGAAAACTGTCAGCAACTCTGAAGATGACTCTAACAATTGTTTCGTGAACCTAGCTAGAACAGCAGAGCGAGGTTAGACCTCTAGATAGGATAGACGAACGCGTCTGATCTTTTGCGATCGATTTCTGTGAGAATGAGCTCTGTAGCTGCCTTATAGCTCGAGTTAAGTAAAAAAACTCAGAACGCGTGTCAAGATGACTCGAAACAGCCGATCCCGTCGCGACGCTTTTTGTAGAAACATTTACCCGATCGAGCTGAGATCAAGATAACGAGCGGGAATAAGATCGAATCTGGTCAGAGAAAATGCTATCAAACGAATTGTTAAATTTCGAAAACCAAACTGGGCTCTGGCGGTAAACCGTCAACCTTTGTTACCGCCGGAAAGCTCGTAGAGCTTCCTGATCATACATAATGTTCAGAAAGTTGTAGAGAACAAATAGTTGTTTCAGCCCCAGCGATTTCAAACTGGCGCCGGCGGTGAACCGTGAACCTGGTCACCGCCGGGAACCTCGTAGAGCTCCTTTCACTGGTAAGAGTGCAGAGAATCGACACAGAGTGAAAAAAAGAATTTTTCGAAAATCTTCAAATTCGATTTTTTCGATGTTCATATTCGCTCAGTTCCTGGAAGTCAACTCATGCGAAAATACATCGAGAGAGCTGAGCTGCTGTCAGAGAGGATTTTATATACCAATGCGACGCGCAAAAATCTGCTTTCTCAAAATAAATGGTCAAATATCTTTCAAATTTTCGCAAAACCACCCAAAAGTTGTCACATTGTCCGCCTCGGCCGGCTGGGCCAACTAGCTCCAGCCCGCGCCGGGATTCCTCTAGCTCATCGATGCCGAAGAGCTCTACGAGGTACTGGGCGCCGGCGGTAAACCGTCAACCTTTCTTACCGCCCGGGGACTCGTATAGCTTCTTGACAATATATATATATATAATATCGAAGAAAATTACACAGAAAAAATAGTTTTCCAGCCCCAGCAGTTTCAGACCTCTCGGATGCGACAGCCGACCGCCCCAGATGCTTCTCGATTGTCTTCTGTACGAGCTCTGTAGCTCTCCTACAGCCCGAGTTACGTGCGTAAATGGACAGCACTCTGAAGATAACTCGAACAATACGAATAGTTTGGCAAACCTAGCTCGAGTATCAGACCAAGTTTGGACCTCTGCATGCGACTGGCGGACGCGTCTGATGTCTCTGAACCGAAGAGCCCGAGTTAAGTGCAGCAATCCGACCGCACCTCTCAGGACGACTCATACGAATAGCTTCGCAGACCTAGTTCAGGCCGCAGACAGAGTTCGGAGCTCTGGATTCGACAGGCAGACGCGCCTGATGTCTCCGAATCGATTCCAGTGATTACCAGCCATGCAGCCCTCCTACAGCCCGAGTTAAGTGCAGAGAACCGACAGCATCTCTCGTAATGACTCGAACAATACGAATAGTTTCGCGATTCTAGATCGAGCAGCAGACCGAGTTCAGAGCTCGGGATTAAACAGACAGCGGCCACTGATGATTCTCGATCATATACTGTACGTATCAGCTATGTAGCTGTCCTTTAGCTCGAGTTGAGTACCAAGAACCGAGAGCGCCTGTCAAGTGACTCGAATAATACGAACAGGTTTGTAGACCTTGGCTAGCACACCAAGTTCAGATCTTAGTGTTCAACAGGCAAACGCGCCTGATCATTCTGAAGCGATTAGCTGTGCTTACCAGCTCTGTAGCTGTCCTGCAACTCGAGTTGTCTTAAGAAGACCGTCAACACGTAACAAGATCACTCGAAACGGTCGATCCCGCCCGTGTGCTTTTTGACAGTAAAAGATACCCGATCGAGCTAAGATAAAGATTGCGAGCGGGAATAAGATCGAAAATCACGGGAAAAAATAATACTGGGCGCCGGCGGTAAACCGTCAACCTTTGTTACCGCCGGTGGACTCGCAGAGCTTCCTGAGAACATATCATGTCGAAAAAAAATTGCAGAGAAAAAATAGTTTTTCTGCCCAAGCAATTTCAGACCTCTTCTATGCGACAGGCGGACGCGTCTGACGTCTCTGGATCGATTCCTGTGATTACCAGCCCTGCAGCCCCCCCTACAGCCCGAGTTAAGTGCAGGGAACCGACAGCACTTCTCACGATGACTCGAACAATACGAATAGTTTTGCGGACCTAGTTTGGGCAGCAGACAGAGTTCGGAGCTCTGGGTTCGAAAGGCGGACGCGTCTGATGTCTCCGAATCGATTCCAGTGATTACCAGCCATGCAGCCCCCTACAGCCCGAGTTAAGTGCAGAGAACCGACAGCATCTCTCAAGATGACCCGAACAATACAAATAGTTTCGCGATCCTAGATCAGGCAGGAGACCGAGATCAGAGCTCTGGATTCCACAGACAACGGCCACTGATGATTCTGAAGCAGATTCTGTACGTTTCAGCTCTTTAGCTGTCCCGTAGCTCGAGTTAAGTGCAGAAAACCGAGAGTGTCTGTTAAGATGACTCGAATAATACGAATAGGTGTACGGACCTAGCTCGGCTAGCAGACCGAATTCAGACCTCTAGGTTCAACAGGCGAACGCGCCTGATCATTCTGAATCGATTAGCTGTGCTCACCAGCTCTGTAGCTGTCCTGAAGCTCGAGTTATCTTGATAAAACCGACAGCGCGTATCAAGATGACTCGAAACGGCCAATCCCGCCTGCCTGCTTTTTGGCAGTAAAAGTTACCCGATCGAGCTGAGATCAAGATGACGAGCAAAAATAAGATCGAATATCATGGGAAAAAAAAACTAGAGCTCTAACGAATGTTCGAATTTTGAGAACAAAATTTTCAACCGACCAAAAGTCAGCAAAAGGTCCGTCGAGATTTTTCTTGCCAACTAGCTCTCCAACGCCCCGGAATTACTCTTAAGCTTCCAGCAATAACTTGCTAAGGGAAGCTCTACGAGTTATTTTCAATCGACGAATAGTCAGCAAAAGGTCCGTCGAGATGGCGCCGGGCGGTGAACCGTCAACCTGGTCACCGCTCGGAACCTCGTAGAGCTCCTTGCATCCGTGAGAAAGCTCAGGATGAAAGCAAGAGCTTCGGAGCTTCTCTACAAAAACTTCAAGTTGACATTTTTCGGAGTCAACATGAAGTCGGTTTCTCCAAGTGAACTGGTACTGAAAATGGCTCTAGCGGGCTAAGCTGCTCAGGAAACGAAGTTTATACGTCAATGCTCAGAGTAAAAATCTGCTTTCTCAAAATGAATTGGCAAATATCTTTCAAAAAATTGCAAAACCACCCAAACGTGACCACTTTGTCCTTTCTGGCCGCAACTAGCTCCACCCCGCGCCGGAATTCCTCTAGCTCATCGACGCCGAAGAGCTCTACTCGTTCCCACGGCAAGGCGTGCCGTAGACGTGGTGGCGCTAGAAAGCTTGCCTGGCGCGCGTCTGACGGGCTGATAGGGACGTTTCCACGCGTGCCTGCACGTGCTTCTGGGGCGCTGCGAAGGAGCTTTCTGGGACTGACGCAGCGCTTCCGCGACGATTTCACGCGCGCCTGCACGCGCGCACGCACGCGTGGACGTGTGCCCGAAGCGCCCCCGGACCCGCTGCGACGTTTTACAGCTCGCTGCGGGGATCCTGGACTTGGCGAAGATGGCCTGCTGGCGGGCACCACCACTGTCCGGCTTCTGACTGGCGCCGGCGGTAAACCGTGAACCTGGTCACCGCCGGGAACCTCGTAGAGCTCATTTCACGCGTAAGAGTGCTCGGAGTCGAAAGAGAGAGCATCTGGAAGCATTTCTCGAAGAAGTGAAAAATTGATTTTTTTCGTGTCGACATAAAGATGGTTCCGCCAAGTGTTTTGATAGTAAAAATGCACCTACAGAGCTTACATTAAGACGCAGAGGCCCTCAGATTCGCCCACAGGTGCAAAAAATCTGCTTTCTCAAAACAAATTGTCAAATATCTTTCAAATATTCGCAAAACCACCTAAAAGTTGTCACATTGTCCGCCCCGGCCGGGTGGGCCAACTAGCTCCACCCCGCGCCGGAATTCCTCTAGCTCATCGATGCCGAAGAGCTCTACGAGGTATGACTGGAAACAGAGTCGGTTCCGCCAAGTGTTTCGATAGTACTACTGCACCTATCGACCTGGAAATTTTGCTGGCAGGCGCGCAATAACCCACTACAGGTGCGAAAAATCTGCTTTCTCAAAGGAATTGTCAAATATCTTTCAAACTGGCGCCGGCGGTGAACCGTCAACCTGTTCACCGCCGGAAACCTCGTAGAGCTCCTCTTACTGGTAAGAGTGCACAGAATCGACACAGAGTGGAAAAATAACCCACTACAGGTGCGAAAAATCTGCTGTCTCAAAATCAATTGTCAAATACCTTTCAAAAAAATGCAAAACCACCCAAAAGTTGTCACATTGTCCGCCTCGGCCGTGCGTGCCAACTAGCTCCACCCCGCGCCGGAATTCCTCTAGCTCATCGATGCCGAAGAGCTCTACGAGGTATACCTGGGATCCGGCGGTAAACCGTCAACCAGGTGACCGCCGGGAGCCTCGTAGAGCTCTTTTCTGGCGCGGCGCTGCTCGAAGCACACGAAAGGAGCGTTCTCAAGCGTGAAGAAGAAATATGTGAAAATATGTGTTTTTATATGTATATATATATAAATAAAATAAAAAAATAAAACATCTTCGCTTCGTGGACCTAGCTGTCAGATCGAGTTCGCACCTCTCGATGCGAGAAAAATCGCGCCGGGTGATACTGGTCGATTTATGTGCGTGCCAGCTCTGTAGCTCTTCTAGACCTTCAGTTAAGGGAAACCGACAACACTCGTTAAAATGATCGTATATTACAAATAGTTCTGCTGGACTAGCTCGAGCAGCAGACCGAGTTCAGACCTCTCGATGGGACAGACGAACGCGTCTGATGATTCTGAATCGCTTTCTGTAAGTATCAGCTCTGTAGCTGTCCTGAATCTCGAGATAAGTACAGAAAACCGTCAACGCGTGTCAAGATGACTCGAAACGACCGACGGTTCCCTCAAGTCTTTTCATAGTAATATTACAGCTACAGACCTGGAAATTTAACTGGCAGACGCGGCATAACCCGCTACAGGTGGGAAAAATACCTGTTTGTGAAACGAACTTTCAAATTTTGCACAAAGATATAATAACCGACCCCAAGTCGCCACATTGTCTCTTAAGGTCGGGCCGGCCAACTGGCGCCGGCGGTGAACCGTCAACCTGGTCACCGCCGGGAACCTCGTAGAGCTCCTTGCACGCGTAAGAATGCTCATATTCAAAGCAGACAGCTTCTCAGGTCATTTCTAGAAAAACATCATAATTGCATTTCTCGGTGTCAACGTGACGTCGGTTCCTCCAAATGTATGGATAGTAAAAGTGTCTCGAGAGAGCTGAGCTGCTCGCAGAATGAAGTTAATATACTAATGCTCGGAGTGAAAATCTGCTTTCTGAAAATGAATTTTCAAATATCTTCCAAATATTCGCAAAACCGACCCAAAGTTATCACATCTTCTTTTCTGGCCGGGTCGACCAACTAGCTCCACCCCGCGCCGGAACTGGGCGCCGGCGGTAAACCGTCAACCTTGGTTACCGCCGGGAGACTCGTAGAGCTTCCTAGCTCGACTTATGTTGAGAAAACCGACAGGACCTACCAACATTCCGACTCGTAGTGAATATTTTTTGACCTCTCAATGCGACAGGCGGACGCGTCTGATGTCTGCGAATCGACTTCTGTCATTACCAGCCCTGCAGCGCCCCTAGAGCCGGAGTTCAGTGCAGAAAACCGACAGCACCTCTCAGGAGGACTCGAACAATACAATAGTTTCGCGGACCTAGTTCGGGCAGCAGACCGAGTTCGGAGCTCTGGATTGAACAGGCGGACGCGCCTGATCTCTTCTAATCGATTTCTGTAACAACAAGCACTGTAGCCACCCAGCGCGAGTTGAGTGAAGAAAACCGAGAGCACTTCTCAAGATGACTCGACCAATACGAATAATTTCGCAATTCTAGATGGGGCAGCAGACCGTGTTCAGAGCTCTGGATTCGACAGACAAACGCAACTGATGATTCTGAATCGGTTTCTGTAAATATCAGCTCCGTAGATGTCCTAGAGCTCGAGTTAAGTACAGAAAACCGAGAGTTCCTGTCAAGATGGCTCGAATAATACGAATAGGTTTGCGGACCTAGCTCGGCTAGCAGACCGAGTTCAGACCTCTGGGTTCAACACGCGAACGCGCCTAATCATTCTACATCGATTAGCTGTGCTTACCAGCTCTATAGCTGTCCTAAAGCTCGAGTTATGTTCAGAAAACCGTCAGCGCGTATCAAGATGACTCGAAACGGCCGATCCCGCCACAGTGCTTTTCGATAGTAATATTCACCCGATCGACCTGAGATCAAGATGGCGAGCGGGAATAAGATCGAATATCACGGGAAAAAATACTAGAGCTCAAACGAATTGTCAAATTTTGAGAACAAAATTTTCAACCGACCAAAAGTCACCAAAAGTTCCGTCGAGATTTTTCCTGCCAACTAGCTCTCCAGTGCGCCGGAACTGGGCGCCGGCGGTAAACCGTCAACCTTTCTTACCGCCGGGGGACTCGTAGAGCTTCCTGACAACATATAATGTCTAAAGAAATTACACAGAAAAAATATTTTTTCAGCCCAGGCAATTTGAGACCTTTCGGATGCAACGCCCCCGATGCTTCTAGATTGTCTTCTGTACGAGCTCTGTGTCTCTCCTACAGCTCTCCATGCGACAGGCAGACGCGTCTGATGTCTCTGAATCGATGCCTGTGTTACCAGCCCTGCAGCCCCCCTGCTGCCGAGTTAAGTGCAGGAAACCAACAGCACCTCTCAGGATGACTCGAACAATACGAATAGTTTCGCGGACCTAGTTCGGGCAACAGACCGAGTTCGAAGCTCTGGATTCCGCAGGCGAACGCGCCTGATGTCTCCGAATCGTTTCCAGTGATTGCCAGCCATGCAGCCCCCCTACAGCCTGAGTTAAGTGCAGAGAAGCGAGAGCATCTCGCAAGCGACTCGAACAGTACGAATAGTTTTGCGATTCTAGATCGGGCAGCAGACCGAGATCAGAGCTCTGGATACAACGGACAACGGCCACTGATGATTCTGAATCAGATTCTTTACGCATCAGCTCTTTAGCTGGCCTGTAGCTCGAGTTAAGTACAGAAAACCTAGAGCGCCTGTCAAGATGACTCGAATAATACGAATAGGTTTGCGCACCTAGCTCGGCTAGCAGACCGAATTCAGACCTCTCGCTTCAACAGGCGAACGCGCCTGATCATTCTGAATCAATTAGCTGTGCTTACCAGCTCTTTAGATGTCCTGAAGCTCGAGTTATCTTGAGAAAACCGACACCGCGTGACAAGATGACTCAAAACGGCCGATCCCGCCATGACGCTTTTCGATAGTAATACCCACCAGACCGAGCTGATATCAAGATGGCGAGCGGGAATAAGATCGAATATCACGGGAAAAAGTACTAGAGCTCAAACGAATTGTTAAATTTCGAGAACAAAATTTTCAACCGACCAAAAGTTGTGAAAAGTTCAGTCGAGATTTTTCGAGCCAACTGGGCGCCGGCGGTAAACCGTCAACCTTGGTTACCGCCGGGAGACTCGTAGAGCTTCCTAGCTCGACTTAAAATGAGAAAACCGACAGCACGTACCAACATTCCAACTCATAGTGAATATTTTATGACCTCTGAATGCGACAGGCGGACGCGTCTGATCTCTGCGAATCCACGCCTGTCAGTACCAGCCCTGCAGCCCCCCTACAGCCCGAGTTAAGTGCAGAAAACCGACAGCACCTCTCAGGATGACTCGAACAATACAGTAGTTTCGCACCTAATTCGGGCAGCAGACCGAGTTCCGAGCTCTGGATTCGACGGGCGGACGCGCCTTGTCTTCAAATCGATTCCTCTGACCACCAGCACCGTAGCCCCTCTCAGCGCGAGTTGAGTGAAGAAAACCGAGAGCATATCTCAAGATGACTCGACCAATACGAATAGTTTCGCGATTCTAGATCGCACAGCAGACCGAGTTCAGAGCTCTGGATCCAACAGACAAACGCAACTGATGATTCTGAATCGGTTTCTCTAAATATCAGCTGTGTAGCTGTCCTACAGCTCGAGTTAAGTATAGAAAACTGAGAGTTTCTGTCAAGATGCTCGAATAATACGAATAGGTTTGCGAGCCTAGCTTGGCTAACAGACCGAGTTCAGACCTCTGGATTCAACAGACGAACGCGCCTAATCATTCTACATCGATTAGCTGTGCTTACCAGCTCTGTAGCTGTCCTAAAACTCGAGTTATGTTCAGAAAACAGTCAGCGCGTCTCGAGATTACACGAAACGGCCGATCCCGCCACAGTGCTTTTCGATAGTAATATTCACCCGATCGAGCTGAGATCAAGATGGCGAGCGGGAATAGATCGAATATCACGGGAAAAAACTACTAGAGCTCAAACGAATGGTTGAATTTCGAGAACGAAATTTTCAACCGACCAAAAGTCAGCAAAAGTTCCGTCGATATTTGTCTTGCCAACTAGCTCTCCAGCGCGCCGGAATTACTGGGCGCCGAGGGTAAACCGTGAACCTTGGTTACCGCCGGGAGACTCGTAGAGCTTCCTAGCTCGACTTAAGTTGAGAAAACCGACAGCACCTACCAACAATCTGACTTATAGTGATAGTTTTTGACCTCTGAATGCGACAGGCGGACGCGTCTGATGTCTGCGAATCGACTCCTATCATTACCAGCCCTGCAGCCCCTCCTACAGCCCGGATTTTTAAGTGCAGAAAACCGACAGCATCTCTCAGAATGACTCCGACAATACAGTAGTTTCACAGACCTAATTCGGGCCAGACCGAGTTCCGAGCTCTGGCTTCGACAGGCGGACGCGCCTGATGTCTTTAAATCGATTCCTGTGACCACTAGCACTGTAGCCCCCCTCAGCGCGAGTTGAGTGAAGAAAACCGAGAGCACTTCTCAAGATGACTCGACCAATACGAATAGTTTGGCGATTCTAGATCGGGCAGCGGACCGAGTTCAGAGCTCTCGATTCGACAGACAAATGCAGCTGATGATTTTGAATCGGTTTCTCTAAGTATCAGCTCTGTAGCTGTCCTACAGACCGAGTTAAGTGCAGGAAACCGAGAGTTCCTGTCAAGATGGCTTGAATAATACGAATAGGTTTGCGGACCTAGCTCGGCTAGCAGACCGAGTTCAGACCTCTGGATTCAACAGGCGAACGCGCCTTTTCATTCTGCATCGATTTGCTGTGCTGACCAGCTCTGTAGCTGCCCTAAAGCTCGAGTTATGCTCAGAAAACCGTTAGCGCGTATTAAGATGGCTCAAGAAGGCCGATCCCGCCACAGTGCTTTTTGGCAGTAAAAGGTACCCGATCGAGCTGAGATCAAGATGGCGAGCGGGAATAAGATCGAATATCACGGGAAAAAATACTAGAGCCCTAACGAATTGTTGAATTTCGAGAACAAAATTTTCAACCGACCAAAAGTCAGCAAAAGTTCCGTCGAGATTTTTCTTGCCAACTAGCTCTGGGGCGCGCCGGAATCACTGGGCGCCGGCGGTAAACCGTCAACCTTTCTTACCGCCGGGGGACTCGTAGAGCTTCCTGACAACATATAATGTCGAAAGAAATTACACAGAAAAAAAGTTTTTCAGCCCAAGCAATTTCAAACCTCTCGGATGCAACAGCCGAACACCCCCGATCCTTCTAGATTGTCTTCTGTACGAGCTCTGTAGCTCTCCTACAGCCCGAGTTACGCGCGTAAATCGACAGCACCTCTCAAGATGACTCGAACAATACAAATAGTTTGGCAAACCTAATTCGAGTATCAGACCGAGTTCAGATCTCTGCATGCCAGGCGGACGCGTCTGATGTCTCTGAATCGATCCCTGTGAGTACCAGCCCTGCAGCCCCCCCGAGTTAAGTGCAGGAAACCGCCAGCAGCTCTTAGGATGACTCCAACAATACGAATAGTTTCGCGGACCTAGTTCGGGCAATAGACCGAGTTCGGAGCTCTGGATTCCGGAGGCGAACGCACCTGATGTTTCCGAATCGATTCCAGTGATTACCAGCCATGCAGCCCCCCTACAGCCCGAGTTAAGTGCAGAGAACCGACAGCATATCGCAAGCGACTCGAACAATACGAACAGTTTCGCGATTCTAGATCGGGCAGCAGACCGAGTTCAGAGCTCTCGATTCAACAGACAACGGCCACTGATGATTCGCAATCGGATTCTGTACGTATCAGCTACGTAGCTGTCCTGCAGCTCGAGTTAAGTACAGAAAACCGAGAGCGTCTGTCAAGATAACTCGAATAATACGAATAGGTTTGCGGACCTAGCTCGGCCAGCAGACCGAGTTCAGACCTCTGAGTTGCACAGGCAAACGCGCCTGATCAGTCTACATCGATTAGCTGTGCTCACAGCTCTGTAGCTGTCCTGAAGCTCGAGTTATCTTGATAAAACCGACAGCGCGTATCAAGATGACTCGAAACGGCCGATCCCGCCTGCCTGCTTTTTGGCAGTAAAAGGTACCCGATCGAGCTGAGATCAAGATGGCGAGCGGGGATAAGATCGAATATCATGGGAAAAAATACTAGAGCTCTAACGAATGTTCAAATTTTGAGAACAAAACCTGGGATCCGGCGCTAAACCGTCAACCAGGTAACCGCCGGGAGCCCCGTAGAGCTCTATTCTGGCGCGGCGCTGCTCGAAGCACACGAAAGATGCTTTCTGAAGCGTGAAGAAGGAATATCGGAAAATATGTTTTTTAAATTTTGCATCTTCGCTTCGTGGACCTAGCTGCCAGACCGAGTTCGGACCTCTCGATGCGAGAAAAATCGCGCCGGGTGATACTGGGTCGGTTTATATGCGCGCCAGCTCTTTAGCTCTTCTGAATCTTCAGTTAAGGGAAACCGACAACACTCGTCAAAATGATCGTATATTACAAATAGTTTTGCGGGCCTAGCTCGAGCAGCAGACCGAGTTCAGACCTCTCGATGGGACACACGAACGCGCCTGATGATTCTGAATCGGTTTCTGTAAGTATCAGCTCTGTAGCTGTTCTAAATCTCGAGTTAAGTACAGAAAATCGTCAACGCGTGTCAAAATGACTCGAAACGGCCGACGGTTCCCTCAAGTCTTTTGATAGTGATATTACAGCTACAGACCTGAGAATTTAACTGGCAGACGCGGCATAGACCGCTACAGGTGGGAAAAATACCTGTTTGTAAAACGAATTTTCAAATTTTGCACAAAGATAGAATAACCGACCCCAAGTCGTCACATTGTCTCTTAAGGTCGGGTCGGCCAACTAGCTTCACCTGCGCCCGAATTCCTCTTAGCTCATCTTGCCGAAGAGCTCTACGAGGTATTTTCAACCGACCAAAAGTCAGCAAAAGGTCCGTCGAGATTTGTCAACTAGCTCTCCAGCGCCCCGGAATTACTCTTAAGCTTCCAGCAACAACTTGCTAAGGGAAGCTCTACGAGTTACTTAGCTTCCAGCAATAACTTGCGAAGGGAAGCTCAACGAGTTGCTCTTTGCTTCCAGCAATAACTGGCTGGGAGCCGGCGGTAAACCGTCAACCAGGTTACCACCGGGACCCTCGTAGAGCTCTTCTCGTTTGGAGCTGCCCGCAAGACATTAAGAGAGTTTTTTTTCAAGATATCGTGAATTGAATACAGAAAACGCAGAGCACTCGTCAAAATGACCCGAAGAATACGAATAGACTGGGCGCCGGCGGTGAACCGTCAACCTTTCTTACCGCCGGGGGACTCGTAGAGCTTCCTGACAACATATAATATAAATACACTGAAAAAATAGTTTTTCAGCCCAAGCAATTTTAGACCTCTCGGATGCAACAGCCAAACGCCTCCTTTGCGTCTGGATTGTCTTCTGTACGAGCTCTGTAGCTCTCTTACAGCCCGAGTTTCGTACGTCAATCGAGAGCACTTCTCAAGATGACTCGAACAATAAGAACAGTTTGAAGCTAGCTCGAGTATCACACCAGAATCAGACCTCTGCATGCCACAGGCGGACGCGTCTGATGTCTCTGGATCGATTCCTGTGATTACCAGCCTCGCAGCCGCCCTACAGCCCGAGTTAAGTGCAGGAAACCGACAGCACCTCTCAACATGACTTGAACGATACGAATAGTTTTGCGGACCTAGTTTGTGCAGCGGACAGGGTTCGAAGCTCTGCATTCGGAAGGCGGACGCGTTCCGAATCGATTCCAGTGATTACCAGACATGCAGCCCCCCTACAGCCCGATCCAAGTGCAGAGAACCAACAGCATCTCTCAAGATGACTCGAACGATACGAATAGTTTTGCGATTCTAGATTGGGCAGCAGACCGAGTTCAGAGCTGTGGATTCAACAGACAACGGCCACTGATGATTCTGAATCAGATTCTGTACGTATCAGCTCTGTAGCTGCGCTGTAGCTCGAGTTAAGTACAGAAAACCGAGAGCGTCTGTGAAGATGACTCGAATAATACGAATCGGTTTGCGGACCTAGCTCGGCTAGCAGACCGATTTTAGACCTCTGGTTTCGACAGCCGAACGCGCCTGATCATTCTGAATCCATAAGCTGTGCTGATCAGCTCTGCAGCTGCCCTGAAGCTCGAGTTATCTTGAGAAAACCGTCACTGCGTATCAAGATGACTCGAAACGGCCGATCCCGCCGGAGCGCTTTTTGGCAGTAAAAGGTACCCGATCGAGCTGAGATCAAGATGGCGAGCGGGAATAAGATCGAATATCACGGGAGAAAATACTAGAGCTCCAAACGAATTGTTCAATTTCGAGAACAAAATTTTCAACCTCACCAAAAGTCATCAAAAGGTCCGTCGAGATTTTCCTTGCCAACTAGCTCACCAGCGCCCCGGAATTACTCTTAGCTTCCAGCAATAGCTTGCTAGGGGGAGCTCTACGAGTTATTTGCGGACCTAGCTTGAGCAGCAGACCGAGTTCAGAGCTGTAGATCGAACAGAGGAACGTGCCTCATAATTTCCAATTGGTTTCTGTAAGCATCAGCTCTGTAGCTGTCCTATACCCCGAGATACGTACAGGAAAGCGCCAAAGCGAGTCAAGATGACTCGAAACGGTTGCCGGTTCCAGCAAGTGTTTTGATAGTAATATTGCAGCTACGGACCTGAGAATTTAACTGGCAGTCGCGGCATAACCTACTATACGTGAGAAAACTACCCGTTCTGAAAACGAATTTTCGAATTTTGCACAAAGATTAAAAACTCGACACAAAGTTAACACATTGTCTCATAATGCCCGGTCGGCCAACTAGCTCCACCCTCCGCCCGAAGTTAATGATAACACATTGTCTCTTAATGCCCGGTCGGCCAACTGGGCGCCGGCGGTAAACCGTCAACCTTTCTTACCGCCGGGGGACTCGTAGAGCTTCCTGACAATATATAATGTGGAAAAGAATTTCAGAGATCGACTAGTTTTTCAGCCCAAGCGATTATAGACCTCTCAAGATGACTCTAACAAAACAAACGAACAGTTTTCCAACCGAGCTCGAGTATGAAACCGAGTTCACACCTCTGAATGCGACAGGCGGACGCGTCTGATGTCTGCGGATCGATTCCTGTGATTACCAGCTCTGCAGCCCCCCATACAGCCTGAGTTAAGTGCAGAAAACCGAGAGTACCTCTCAGGATGACTCGAATAATACAACAGTTTCGCGGATCTCGTTCGAGCAGCAGACCGAGTTCCGAGCTCTCGGTTCGACGAACGGACGCGCCTGATGTCTCGAAATCGATTCCTGTGACCAGCAGCACTGTAGCCCTCCCCCAGCACGATTTAAGTACAGAAAATCGAGAGCACTTCTCAAGATGACTCGAAGAATACCAATAGCTTCGCGAACCTAGCTCGGGGAGCAGGCCGAGTTCAGAGCTCTTGATTCAACAGACGAACGCGCCTGATAATTCCCAATCGATTTCTATGATTATCAGCTCTGTGGCTGCCCTACAGATCGAGTTAAGTACGAAAAACCGAGAGCGTCTGCTACAATGACTCGAATAATACGAATAGGTTTGCGACCCTAGCTCGGCTAGCAGACCGAGTTCAGACCTCTGGATTCAACAGGCGAACGCGCCTGATCATTCTGAATGCATTAGCTGTGCTGACCAGCTCTGTAGTTGTCCTGAAGCTCGAGTTATCTTGAGAAAACCGACAGCGCGTATCAAGATGACTCGAAACGGCCGTTCCCGCCTGCCTGCTTTTTGGCCTTCAAAGTTACCCGATCGAGCTGAGATCAAGATGGCGAGCGGGAATAAGATCGAATATCATGGGAAAAAATACTAGAGCTCTAACGAATTGTCAAATTTTGAGAACAAAATTTTGAACCGACCAAAAGTCAGCAAAAGGTCCGTCGAGATTTTTCTTGCCAACTAGCTCTCCAGCTCCCCGGAATTACTCTTAAGCTTCCAGCAATAACTGGAACCGGCGGTAAACCGTTAACCAGGTTTGTTTGTTTGTTTGGACTCGCGTTCCCAGCTGGGTGCAGCTGGGCGAGGACCGGTCCCGCAGCAACACACGGGCAGCGCTGAGCAGCGCTTCGGCTGCCGACAATTCACATTCTGTGACTGTAGCTCCTTCGAGGAGCCACGCGGCCTCGGCCACATCCCTCCAAACGAGGGGCACGGCACTAGAAACAGCAAACTCATGCCCAGCAGGGAAGGGGCCCACGGTTCTCGCGGAAGCGATGCCTATCTCACTGGGATTGCACTGAGTATTGATTAAGCCGATCTGAAGCCAGAAACCACATCCTGATCCTTGCTGGTCAACCCCGCCATCAAAGCCTCCCCTGATAGCGAACGGTACGAGATAAGTTTCGAATGGATATAGATAACAATGAGTTCTGTAGAATGTGCGGCCATATCTGGCCTCATGCGTCAATTCATCCGCTCGTGTATTGTCCTCCCTGAATTCGTGTCTCCATATCTCACGTCCCAAGGCAGCAGGCCTCAGATTGAAACACGCAGCGAGCTCAAAGGTACAATCAATCATGGCAGCTGTCCTCTTGCAGTAGCCCCGATTCTCACATCTCCATTTACCCTGGAGCCAGGAGCAGATAAGTAGTGAGTCACCCTTGAACTCAGCAGCAAAACCCTCTGACGATATATCCCACACAGTCGCACGCTCCTGGATCATAGCATAACGTATTGCAAGCTTGGCGGACTCTTTGGGGTCATACTTGGGGTGCAGAGGGTTGGTCGCGGTGTCGACCGTCTCAGTATCGGCCTTCTCTCGAGCCTCAGGGGAGCCTCGAGGTCCATTAGGTGAGCCCTTCCAAGACACCACAAAGTAATCATAGACCTTAGTTTTGTTGTATTGTATAAGGAGTTGCTTCCACACCTCCAAGAACTGAACCCAATCACCCCGTACAGACTCCCACCACTTTTCCCCAAAGAACTGAATGTATGGGAACTGCCAAGACCGTCCGCCCACAGACACAGGGCCTCCACGAAGCCGTTTGCCCGAACTAGATAAGGCCCTGTTGCCGTGTTGTCGTAGAACCTCTGTTATTGTGTCGCGAGCCGTGATCCAGCCCACATTGTACATCATAAGTGCACGTCGGGAGTCGCGAAAGGCCCTCCTCCCTCTTGAGACGGCGAGTGGCTCGTCTCTGAGAGCATGGCCTGCTCCCTCTCCAGAGGGCATCGGCTGTGAGCGGGCAATGCAACAGGCGACCTGCGTGCATAGGTCCTCCAGCCGTCTCTCCATATCCGTAATCCTCCCCTCCACCTCCATCATAGTCGTAGCAGGAACATCCTCCCCCCGTCCCTCCGCAAAGCGAACACGTTTAGCACGTTGAGTCGTTGATCCCTCCACCTCAACCTCCGTCCTTGCCGTCCTGTCCTCCTCCAAAGATAGTAAATATTGCCTCGTGGAGCGCATCATGCCCCAGCTCTTCCAGCACAGCATCTGCACAGCCGATGGGAAACCCCCATCGCAGAAGATTGTCCTGACTCGTGTCAGTGCAGCTGGCCGCCATACCTCCCACCCCACATCTCCTGGCTTCCTCCTCCCTGACATTCTCAGAAGACACATACCCTCGAACGCATGGATAACCCTCACACACTCACTGTCAATCGTGATGGCCTCTGCTGCATATAAAAGGCGGCTCTGCACAGTCGATTGATATCGACGAAACTTCTTCACCAGAGGCAGCGCCCTGCACGTAAAATACTGCACCTGCGCAAAGAATGCCCTTCGGGCCTGCTGGGCGCGCTCCTGCACATCCGTGTGGATAGCAGTGAAACTTCTGGGAATCTGATACCCCAGCACATTCAAACTCTCAACATGCTTGAAAGGTACAATCCGCGAGCCAATCTGAACCGTGACCGTATCAGTGTACTGAGTACCGCACACCATCATTTCTAAACTCTCCTCCTTCCACTCCATCCCCCAATCCCTGAGAGCAGTAGTGAAGGCAGTGGCTGCTACCTGCGCCTCCGATGCTGACTTGGCGGCCAGAAAAATATTGTCAGCCCAGAGAGCATGATTCCATCGTGCATACCGACAGTGATCATCATGGCATGGCATCTCGACTCCGACACCGCGCTGGTCCAGGCGAGCAATCACATCACGCCACATAGCAATAGTGACAATAGTAAACGCGATAGGTGATTCGGTACCCCCAGTCCGGAGCGACCTATCCCACTGCACATTTGGGATTGTCACTCCTTCAAACAGCACCGTGCATGAGGTGGATGAGAGAGGCTCCAATAACGCATACTGTAACCGTGCACTGATCCCCAGGGCCGTCATCGCTCTCGAGACTGTCGGCAGCGCCACAGCATCGAACGCCCGCTCGATGTCACAGCTGAGGAGCCACGCCGTTTGATCTCGCCCCCATGTGGAAGCATGCTGTGCAATACATTTCATGGCCGATGAAATCTCCCAGCAACGCCGTCCGCTGGTAAAACCGTAAACCGCCATATCACTCATGAAGGGTTCCACACATCTTTCCAGTAAAATCGTCACGCACGTGAGATACCACTTGGCCAAGGTATTTCCAACAAGCAGGTTCCTTGTTTGTCGCAATGTTTCCAGTTTACTCGTTTTCGGCATAAGTGTTAGGTATACTTCCTGCCATTCCCTTGGCGTCGGGCGAAGCCCGTTGAATATATCAGAGAAAACCTTACCAATAGAACGCACTGACCTCCACGAAAGAGCCTTGAGAAGTTCAACCGAGATGCCGTCGGGCCCACAGGCCCGTCCTGTTCGGAGCCTGCTCCGCGCCTGCAGAATAGTAGAGTATGTGATCGTAAGTGTGTTGTCCGAAGAGGCTGTCGATTGAGATGCATGGCGACGCAATGTGGACACAAGCTCCCGATTGCGGGCTCTGGAGTCATCACAAGTCATACTCTGCACAGCATATCGCTCCACCTCCTCCGCCCACAGTTCCCTGTCCTCCGTCATCATAGTCGCAGGTCCCATATCCCCTCCCCCAGTGTCCGTCACCCTCAACTCCGTCACACGTGTCCTCCTCCCCTTCCTAGATGGTAGTGCCTCCCACTCCACCTTCCGTCGGCGATATTCCCGCGCCAGCGGTCTGATGCGACGTCGAAGGTCTCGAGCCAACGCTCTGTCCTTCCTAGCACGTGCCTCTCTGAGTTGTACCTCCAGCTCGACATGTTGAGGAGTCCTACTTGGTGGGAGCCCTCTGGAGTACCTGGGGGCCCTCACCGTGAGGAGTGGTAACGCATGTCCAGCAATCGTTCCAGCAATACGTTGTGGGGGCACCGTCGGGATCTGTACGTCCGCCAGGACCTGGAATTGAGCCTCCTCCCGATACGATTGGAACTCTCTGTGGCTTGTGTGGTGGCTAGGGGGGCCTTGATATTTCGTGACCTGAGGATTCTGCATCTGGAACTCGGCGTAGACACAGGCGTGATCCGAGAAGTTGGTAGTCGGGGTCTCTGGGATCCAATCCGTTCGGCAGTCAACCAAGTCACCCTCCCAGGATTGTGGGACCATGAGATAGTCAAGCACTTTTGGCGCAATAGTCTTCGCCCCAGACTTGCGTCGAGCATTGTTCGCACGATGCACGAAGGTCGGCTGCCGAGAATACGGCGAGCCAAGAGAATTGACTGCCAGCAAGCGCATCCGACATAGCCACTCCTGCAGCTGAGATCGCCACATGTCCTCCTCCCACCGTCTATCCTCCGTATCATTCCCATATCCCCTCCCGTCGAGAATCTGCACAGCGCCTCCAGTCACCGTGCCTCCTGAACAGGTGATGTCGGGCGCAAGCTCAACATTAAAATCCCCTGCAATCACAAGCTCACATGTGTATCTGCACTCCTCCTTCCACCTCCGATAAGTTGTTTCGATTGTTTTCAGCATCTCAAAAGCCACCTCCAATGAACGATTCTCCGATCTATTCGGAAAGTACGCAGAGACAAGAAAGATACACGGATGACGCAAGCACACAATAGCAAGACGAGCATGATTATTCCAAGAACGAACTATGTTGTGACAAGACTTCCCCCTCAAAGCTATGGAAGCCTTCCTGTCACTTGAATAAACTAGGTGCCAGCCAAGCAGCTGAATTGAATTGGACGGTAAGTGTTCACACTCCTGTAAACAGAACACTTCACAGCCGTGAGAAAGAAGTGCCCTCATGCAAGCAAATCCCCGATCTGCTGTAGCCCCTTGTTTCATAAGATTCTGGGTGCCTAGCCTATGCTGGGCTGTGGGGCCACCAGCCCGACTGGCACCTCTGCACCGTCACACCCTGCCGGCAAGACTCGCAACAAATGTGTCGTATGTAGTCGTCACACCGCTGCGCATAAGTACACCCTCCCAGATCTCGCGGTCCACTGTCCACCCCGTATTGATACGAAAGGATGCCAGTTCCACAGGTCGATGCTGAGGATCCTGCGGCTTGGTCCACATTGTGCTCCGTCCGTTGGGTCCCGATCCTGTCTCCCCCCTGATCTCCATGGCCTCACTGTTGGTACACTCGCGGTATGTCCCGTAGAAGCGCCCCACAGCTCCGATATGATCACGTTTCCATGGTGGAGCTTCTATACGTACGCGGACCCGACTGGGTCGTTGTAACATGCCCTGGAACATGCTGTCATAGTCTGGAGGTGACCTCGAAACCTGAGCCGCATTCCTCTGGGGATTCGGAGTTAAAGCATCATCAAAAGCACGCTTCACGTTGCATAGTGTCGAAGAGTCGGTTCCTACAATGAATTTGATTTTGATCGTACTCAACATCATTCTACTTCCATTCATACGTAATGTGCCCTCGTAATCGATCCTAGCTTCATCTTCTGCAGCGATGGCCGTCTTCAAATTAGTGATGAATTGTGCAGCGTCCGTGTCTCTCATCATACTGGCCGAACGTGTAACCGCTGTCCCGTTCCAGTCAGTCCAGCCTGTGAGCTCCACATAGCTGGGATTGAAGCTGGATGGTCCCGAGAGTCCTGGTGGGCCTCCTCCATAGGAAGGTGCCGTGGTCGAGGCAGCACCTGATATCACACTGGGGTTCTTCTTGAGGTCCTGCATTTGTCGTTCCAAGTTGCTCATCCTGATGTCGGAGGCCTCCTGACGGTTCGAGATGCTCTGAATATCGGCCCTAATTTCGACGTTTTCTTGTTGCCTAACTTTGCTCTCGAGTACGTTGAGCTCCGCGAAGGCCTTGAACCAGGATGGGGCCTCGTCCGAGACCACACTGAGTTTCTTTCGCTTCTCCTCGAGTTCCCCCAAGAGTGCCTCCTGAGGACCGTTGACACGATGTTTGACATTTCGTTGGGCGTCGTCGCTAACACCCTGCATACCCTGACGCTCTCCAGCACCTTCAGGGACAACAGCCGCTTGGGCCGCCGCTTGTTGTGCCTCCGTGGGCATACCTGGGGGTCCCCCTAGAGCACCTTGTGGAGCTGGGCCTCTAGGAACAGCAGGAGCGCCTCCAGATCCTTGACCTCCAGGACTGACCTGACCTGCTGGAGCCCCTCCCACACGCCCTCCGTTGATTGTATTTCCCGCCACAGCTGCGTTGGAAGGAGTCTGCATCATATTCATGAGTCCTGTATTCATATTCACAAATGAAGATGGGACAACACAATGACTATCACTATCTGGTGTGGAGTCGGCAGTATTCAATCTCCCGTCCAGTGGAAGGTCGCGTACAATTTGCTCGGTATCCTGAATTTGCCTCTTCCGAGACGCCCTCTCAACAGCAGAATCTGGTCTCTGTCCGTAATCCTGCGAGTACTGCAAATAAGGTACAGTCGGGGAAATATCCTCCAGCTGGAAACGTCTAGCAAGTATTGAAAAGTCGTACCCGTCCGCCGTTGCACACACGACAAGCAAAGCAACAACAATTACAGCACACAAAGCAGGCGGCCTCGCTTGCCTGGAAGATGCCGTACTCGTCGATGGCAGCGATGGCCGCCGCGCCGCTTCCCCGCGACGCCGACACCCCCTGAGCTCCTGTGGGATCCAGGAGCCCTAGAGCCGAGATGTCTTGAGCCGGGAACCTCGTAGAGCTCTTTTCTCGTACGGCGCTCCTCGCTACATTAAGACTCGGGGGAACCCAAAACTCGAAAAATCACGTTCTATGTGTTTTATCGAAAGACGGTTCCGCCTAGTGTTTTGATAGCAATAATGCCCCTACGAACATGAGAATTCATTGGCGAACGCAAAATAACCGACTACAGGAGCTAAAAATACCAGTTCTCAGAACGAATGTTCAAATCTCTCACAATATTCGTCCAACCGACCCAAAGTTTGCACATTGTCCGTCGGCGCCGGGTCGGCCAACTGGCGCCGGCGGTGAACCGTCAACCTCGTCGTCACCGCCGGGAACCTCGTAGAGCTCCTCCTCTCACTGGTATGAGTGCAGAGAATCGACACAGAGTGGAAAAACAGAGATTTTTCGAAAATCATGAAATTCGATTTTTTCGATGTTCATACTGGGAGCCGGCGGTAAACCGTCAACCCGGTTACCACCGGGAGCCTCGTACAGCTCTTCTCGTGCGGAGCTGCCCACTAGACATTAAGAGAGTTGGGTTTCAAGATATTGTGAATTGAAAACGGACAGCACTCGTCAAAATGACTCGAAGGATACGAATAGATTTGCGGACCTAGCTTCAGCAGCAGACCGAGTTCAGAGCTGTAGATCGAACAGAGGAACGTGCCTCATAATTTCCAATTGGTTTCTGTAAGCATCAGCTCTGTAGTTGCTCTATATCCCGAGATACGTACAGGAAATCCCCAAAGCGAGTCAAGATGACTCGAAACGGCCGTCGGTTCCAGCAAGTGTTTTGATAGTAATATTGCAGCTACGGACCTGAGAATTCAACTGGCAGTTGCGGCATAATCTACTATACGTGAGAAAAATACCCGTTCTCAAAACGAATTTTCAAATTTTGCACAAAGATTAAAAAAATCAACCCAAAGTTAACACATTGTCTCTTAATGGCCGGTCGGCCAACTGGGAGCCGACGGTAAACCGTCAACCAGGTTACCGCCGCGAGCCTCGTAGAGCTCTTTTCTCGAACGGCGCTGCTTAGAACAGCTTTTCTGATACGCAAGCTCAAAACTCGAAAAAGTAAGTTTTTTAGTTGTCACCGAGCGGTTTCGCCAAGTGTTTTGATAGTAATACTACAGCTACGCACCTCAGAACTGGCGCCGGCGGTGAACCGTCAACCTGGTCACCGCCGAGAACCTCGTAGAGCTCATTTCACGCGTAAGAGTGCTCGAGTCGAAAAAAAAACTTCTGGAAGCATTTCTCGAAAAAAAAAAAATATTTTGTCGTGTCGACATGAAGATGGTTCCGCCAAGTGTTTCGATAGTAAAAGTGGGCCTACAGAGCTCATACTAAGACAGAGAGGCCCTCGTAATCGTTTACAGGTGCGAAAAATCTGCTTTCTCAAAATGAATTGTCAAATATCTTTCAACAAATTGCAAAACCACCCAAAAGTTACCACTTTGTCCTTTCTGGCCGGGTAGGCCAACTGGGCGCCGGCGGTAAACCGTCAACCTTTCTTACCGCCGGGGGACTCGTAGAGCTTCCTGACAGTATATACTGTGGATAAAAAATCCAAAGAACGACTAGTTTTTCAGCCCAAGCGATTTCAGACCTCTCAAGATGACTCTAACCAAAAAACAAACAGTTTCGCCACCCAGTTCGAGTATCGAACCGAGTTCAGACCTCTGAATGCGACAGGCGGGCGCGTCTGATGTCTGTGAATCCACTCATGTGATTCCCAGCCCTGCAGCTCCCCTACAGCCCGAGTTGGGTGCAGAAAACTGACAGTATCGACTCGAATAATAGAATAGCTTCGCGGACCTAGTTCGAGCAGCAGACCGAGTTCCGAGCTCTGGAATCGACCAACAGACGCGCCTGATGTGTGCAAATCGATATCTGTGACCCGCAGCACTGTAGCCCTCCCCCAGCACGAGTTGAGTACAGAAAATTGAGAGCACTTCTCAAGATGATTCGAACAATACGAATAGTTTCGCGAACCTAGCTCGGGCAGCAGGCCGAGTTCAGAGCTTTCGGTTCAATAGACGAACGCGACTGATGATTCCCCATCGATGTATGTGACAATGAGCCCTGTAGCTGCCCTACAGCTCGAGTTAAGTACAGAAAACTGAGAGCGTATGTCAAGACGACTCGAATAATACGAATAGGTTTGCAGACCTAGCTCGGCTAGCAGACCGAGTTCAGACCTCTGGATTCAACGGGCGAACGCGCCTGATCATTCTGAATGCGATACGTGTGCTTACCAGCTCTGTAGCTGCCTTAGAGCTCGAGTTAAGTACAGAAAACCGAGAGCGTCTGTCAAGACGACTCGAATAATACGAATAGGTTTACGGACCTAGCTCGGCTAGCATACCGAGTTCAGACCTCTGGATTCAACAGACGAGCGCGCCTGATGATTCTGAATGCGATAGGCGTGCTTACCAGCTCTGTAGCTGCCGTACAGCTCGAGTTAAGAACAAAATACCGACAACGCGTATGAAGATGACTCGAAACGGCTGTTCCCGCCGGGACGCTTTTTGGCAGTAAGATGTACCCGATCGATCTGAGATCAAGATGGCGAGCGGTAACAAGATCGAATATGACGGGAAAAAATACTAGAGCTCTAACGAATGGTTGAATTTCGAGAACAAAATTTTCAACCGACCAAAAGTCACCAAAAGGTCCGTCGAGATTACTGGCGCCGGCGGTGAACCGTCAACCTGGTCACCGCCAGGAACCTCGTAGAGCTCCTCTCACTAGTAAGAGTGCAGAGATTCGACACATAATCAAAAAATAGAGATTTTTCGAAAATCTTGAAATTCGATTTTTTCGATGTTCATATTCGCTCAGTTCCCGGAAGTCAACTCATGGAAAAATGCATCGAGAGAGCTGAGCTGCTCTCAGAGAGGAGTTCATATGCCAATGCTCGGCGTAAAAATCTGCTTTTTCAAAATAAATGGTCAAATATCTTTCAAATTTTCGCAAAACCACCCAAAAGTTGCCACATTGTCCGCCTCGGCCGGCTGGGCCAACTGGGCGCCGGCGGTAAACCGTCAACCTTGGTTACCGCCGGGAGACTCGTAGAGCTTCCTAACTCGACTTAAGTTGAGAAAACAGACAGCACTTACCAACAATCTGACTTATAGTGATAGTTTTTGACCTCTGAATGCGACAGACGGACGCGTCTGATGTCTGCGAATCGACTCCTGTCATTACCAGCCCTGCAGCCCCCCTACAGCCCGAGTAAAGTGCAGAAAACCGACAGCACCTCTCAGGATAACTCGAACAATAGGAATAGTTTCGCGGACCTAGTTCGGGCAGCAGACAGAGTTCAGAGCTCTGTATTCGACAGGCGGACGCGCCTGATGTCTTCAAAAAGATTCCAGTGATTACCAGCCACGCAGCCCCCCTACAGCCCGAGTTAAGTCCAGATAACCGACAGCATCTCGCAAGCGACTCGAACGACACGAATAGTTTCGCGATTATAGATCGGGCAGCAGACCGAGTTCAGAGCTCTGGATTCGACAGACAAACGCAACTAATGATTCTGAATTGGTGCCTGTAAATATCAGCTCTGTAGCTGTCCTACAGCTCGAGTTAAGTGCAGAAAACCGAGAGTTTCTGTCAAGATGACTCGAATAATACGAATAGGTTTGCGGACCTAGCTCGGCTAACAGACCGAGTTCAGACCTCTGAATTCAACAGGCGAACGCGCTTAATCATTCTACATGCATTAGCAGTGCTTACCAGCTCTGTAGCTGCCCTAGAGCTCGAGTTACGTTCAGAAAACCGTCAGCGCATATCAAGATGACTCAAAACGGCCGATCCCGCCACAGTGCTTTTCGATAGTGATATTCACCCGATCGAGCTGAGATCAAGATGGCGAGCGGGAATAACATCGAATATCACGGGAAAAAATACTAGAGCTCAAACGAATGGTCAAATTTCGAGAACGAAATTTTCAACCGAGCAAAAGTCACCAAAAGTTCCGTCGAGATTTTTCTTGCCAACTAGCTCTCCAGCGCTCCGGAACTGGACGCCGGCGGTAAACCGTCAACATTGGTTACCGCCGGGAGACTCGTAGAGCTTCCTAGCTCGCCTTGAGTTGACAAAACTGACAGCACCTACCAACATTCCGACTCATAGTAATATTGTTTGACCTCTGACGGCGACAGACGGACGCGTCTGATGTCTGCGAATCGACGAACAATACGAATAGTTTCGCGGACCGAGTTCAGACAGCAGACAGAGTTCAGAGCTCTGGATTCGACAGGCGGACGCGCCTGATGTCTTGGAATCGATTCCTGTGAGCACGAGCACAGTAGCCCCCCTCAGCGCGAGTTGAGTAAAGAAAACCGAAAGCACTTCTCAAGATGACTCGAACAATACGAATAGGTTCGCGATTCTAGATCGGCAGCAAACCGAGGTTGGAGCTCTGGATTCGACACACAAATGCGACTGATGATTCTGAATCGGTTTCTGTAAATTTCAGCTCTGTATCTGTCCTAGAGCTCGAGTTAAGTACAGAAAACCGAGAGTTCCTGTCAAGATTATTCGAGTAAAACGAATAGGTTTGCGGGCCTAGCTCGGCTAACAAACCGAGTTCAGACCTCCGGATTCAACAGGCGAACGCGCCTAATCATTCTACATCGATTAGCTGTGCTTACCAGCTCTGTAGTTGTCCTAAAGCTCGAGTTATGTTCAGAAAACCGTCAGCGCGTATCAAGATGACTCAAAACGGCCGATCCCGCCACAGTGCTTTTCGATAGTAATATGCACCCGGTCGAGCTGAGATCAAGATGACGAGCGGGAATAAGATCGAATATTACGGGAAAGAATACTAGAGCTCTAACGAATAGTTGAATTTCGAGAACCAAATTTTCAACCGACCAAAAGTCACCAAAAGGTCCGTCGAGATATTTCTTGCCAACTAGCTCTCCAGCGCGCCGGAATTACTCTTAGCTTCCAGCAACTGGCGCCGGCGGTGAACCGTCAACCTCATCACCGCCGGAAACCTCGTAGAGCTCCTAGCACACGTAAGAGTGCTCAGCATCAAAAGAGAGGGCTTCTGAAAGCATTTCTCGAAAAAAGAGAGAACATGATTTTTCTTATGTCGACATGAAGATGGTTCCGCCAAGTGTTTTGATAGTGAAAGTGCATCTAGAGAGCTCATATTAAGACGCGGATGCCTTCGAAGTCGTTTACAGGTGCGAAAAATCTGGTTTCCCAAAATAAATGGTCAAATATCTTTCAAATATTCGCAAAACTGGGCGCCGGCGGTAAACCGTCAACCTTGGTTACCGCCGGGGAACTCGTAGAGCTTCCTAGCTCGACTTAAGTTGAGAAAACCGATTGCACCTACCAACATTCCGACTCATAGTGAATATTTGCTGAACTCTAAATGCGACAGGCGGACGCGTCGGATGTCTTCGAATTGACTCCTGTCATTACCAGCCCTGCAGCCCCCCTACAGCCCGAGTTCAGTGCAGAAAACCGACAGCACCTCTCAGAATAACCGAACAATACAATAGTTTCGCGGACCTAGTTCGGGCAGCAGACCGAGTTCCGAGCTCTAGATTCGAAAGGCGGACGTGCCTGATCTCTTCAAATCGATTACTCTGACAACAAGCACTGTAGCCTTCCTCAGCGCGAGTTCAGTGAAGGAAACCGAGAGCACCTCTCAAGATGACTCGACCAATACGAATAATTTTACGATTCTAGATCGGGCAGCAAACCGAGTCCAGAGCTCTAGATTCGAAAGACAAACGCAACTGATGATTAGAAATCGGTTTCTCGAAGTATCACCTCCGTAGCTGACCTATAGCTAAGTACAGAAAACCGAGAGCGTCCGTCAAAATGACTCGAGTAATACGAATAGGTTTGCGGACCTAGCTCGGCTAGCAGACCGAGTTCAGACCTCTGGGTTCAAGAGGCGAACGCGCCTGATCATTCTGAATCCATAGACTGTGCTGACCAGCTCTCTAGCTGCCCTGAAGCTCGAGTTATCTCCAGAAAACCGTCACCGCGTATCAAGATGATTCGAAACGGCCGATCCCGCCAGAGTGCTTGTTGGCAGTAAAAGGTACCCGATCAAGCTGAGATTGAGATGGCGAGCGGGGATAAGATCGAATATCACGGAAAAGAATACTAGAGCTTTAACGAATGGTTGAATTTCGAGCACAAAATTTTCAACCGACCAAAAGTCAGCAAAAGTTCCGTCGAGATTTTTCTTGCCAACTAGCTCTCCAGCGCGCCGGAATTACTCTTAAGCTTCCAGCAACTAGCTTAGGGAAGCTCTACGAGTCACCACCCGAAAGTTACCACATTGTCCGTCTCGGCCGGGTCGGTCAACTAGCTCCATCCCGCGCCGGAATTCCTCTAGCTGATCGATGCCGAAGAGCTCTACGAGGTATAACTTGCTAAAGGAAGCTCTACGAGTTATTACTCTTAAGCTTCCAGCAATAGCTTGCTAAGGGAAGCTCTACGAGTTGCTAGCTCCACCCCGCGCCGGAATTCCTCTAGCTCATCGATGCCGAAGAGCTCTACGAGATATTTTTCTTGCCAACTAGCTCTCCAGCGCTCCGAAATTATTCTTAAGCTTCCAGCAATAACTTGCTAAGGGAAGCTCTACGAGTTACTAGCTCCACCCCGCGCCGGAATTCCTCTAGCTCATCGACGCCGAAGAGCTCTACGAGGTATTCATTGGCAGACGCAACATAACCCACTACAGGTGCTAAAAATACCAGATCTCAAAACGAATATTGAAATCTCTCACAAAGTTCGTCCAACCGAAGTTCGCACATTGTCCGTCGGGGTCGGGTCGGCCAACTGGGCGCCGGCGGTAAACCGTCAACCTTTCTTACCGCCGGGGGACTCGTAGAGCTTCCTGACAATATATACTCTGGGAAAAAACTCCAAAGAACGACTATTCTTTTCGCCCAAGCGATTTCAGACCTCCCAAGATAACGCTAACAAAAAACAAACAGTTCCGCAACCCAATTCGAGTATCAAACCGAGTTCAGACCTCTGAATGCGACAGGCGGGCGCGTCTGATCTCTGCGATTCCACTCATGTGATTCCCAGCCCTGAAGCCCCCCTACAGCCCGAGTTAAGTGCAGAAAACCGACAGTATCGACTCGAATAATATAATAGTTGCGAACCTACTTCAAGCAGCAGACCGAGTTCCGAGCTCTGGAATCGACCGAAAGACGCGCCTGATGTGTGCAAACAGACATATGTGACCCGCAGCACTGTAGCCCTCCCCCAGCACGAGTTGAGTGCAGAAAATTGAGAGCACGTCTCAAGATCATTCGGACAATACGAATATTATCGCGAACCTGGCTCGGGCAGCAGGCCGAGTTCAGAGCTCTCGGTTCAATAGACGAACGCGACTGATGATTTCCCATCGATGTCTGTCACAATGAGCCCTGTAGCTGCCCTACAGCTCGAGTTAAGTACAGAAATCCGAGAGTTTCTGTCAAGATGACTCGAATAATACGAATAGGTTTGCGGACCTAGCTCGGCTAGCAGACCGAGTTCAGAGCTCTGGATTCAACAGGCGAACGCGCGTGATAATTCTGAATGCGATAGGCGTGCTTACCAGCTCTGTAGCTGCCCTACAGCTCGAGTTCAGTACAGAAAACCGAGAGCGTCTATCAAGATGACTTGAATAATACGAATAGGTTCGCGAACCTAGCTCGGCTAGCAGACCGAGTTCAGACCTCTAGCTTCAACAGGCGAACGCGCCTGATCATTCTGCATGCGATAGCTGTACTTACCAGCTCTGTAGCTGCCCTACAGCTCGAGTTAAGCACAAAATACCGACAGCGCGTATCAAGATCACTCGAAACGGCCGTTCCCGCCGGGACGCTTTTTGGCCTTCAAAATTACCCGATCGAGCTGAGATCAAGATGGCGAGCGGGAATAAGATCGAATATCATGGGAAGAAATACTAGAGCTCTAACGAATGGTCAAATTTTGAGAACAAAATTTTCAACCGAGCAAAAGCCAGGAAAAGATCCGTCGAGATTTTTCTTGCCAACTAGCTCTCCAGCGCTCCGGAACTGGGGCCGGCGGTAAACCGTCAACCTGGTCACCGCCGCGAACCTCGTAGAGCTCCTAGCACGGCTAAGAGTGCTCAGCATCGGGGAAAAAGGCTTCTGGAAGCATTTCTCGAAAAAAAGAAAACATGATTTATTTCATGTCGACATAAAGTTGGTTGCGCCAAGTGTTTTGACAGTAAACGTGCATCTAGAGAGCTCATATTAAGACAGAGAAGCCCTTATATTCGTTTACAGGTGCGAAAAATCTGCTTTCTCAAAATAAATGGTCCAATATCTTTCAAAAAATCGCAAAACCACCCAAAAGTTATCACATTGTCCGTTCTGGTCGGGTCGACCAACTAGCTCCACCCCGCGCCGGAATTCCTCTAGCTCATCGATGACGAAGAGCTCTACGAGGTATTACTCTTAAGCTTCCAGCAATAACTTGCTAAGGGCAGCTCTACGAGCTACTTCTAAGCGTCCATTGTAAGCGAAAACCCGGATAGCGAAGCGAAGCGCGCAACGCCGCACGGGGACCTCTGCCAGGCCGCCTGTAACGATGCGCGGGCACTGGAAACCTCGCAGGAGACGCTTGCAGGGGCGCCGTTTACGATGCGTTGGGCCCTGCAAAGCGCGCAAGGAAGATCTGCCTAGGAGCCTGGAAGAACTTGTAAGCGTTCAAAACCCGGATAGCGAAGCCAAGCACGGAACGCCGCACGGGGACCTCTGCCAGGCCGCCTGAAACGATGCGCGGGCACTGGAAACCTCGCAGGAGACGCTTGCAGGGGCGCCGATTACGATGCGTGGGGCCCTGCAAAGCGCGCAAGGAAGATCTGCCTAGGAGCCTGGAAGAACTGGGCGCCGGCGGTAAACCGTCAACCTTGGTTACCGCCGGGGAACTCGTAGAGCTTCCAAGCTCAACTTAAGTTCAGAAAACCGAGAGCACCTACCAACATTCTGACTCATAGTGAATATTTTTTGACCTCTGAATGCGACAAGCGGACGCGTCTGATCAGACCGAGTTCAGACCTCTCAATGCGACAGGCGGACGCGTCTGATGTCTGCGAATCCACTCATGTGATTACCAGCCCTGCAGCCCCCCTACAGCCCGAGTTAAGTGCAGAAAACCGACAGCATCTCTCAGGATGACTTGAATAATATAATAGTTTCGCAGACCTGTTTCGAGCAGCAGACTAAGTTCTGAGCTCTCGAATCGACCAACAAACGCGCCTGATGTGTGTAAATCGATTTCTATGACCTGCAGCACTGTAGCCCTCCCCCAGCACGAGTTGAGTGCAGAAAATTGAGAGCACGTTTCACGATGATTCGGACAATACGAATACTTTCGCGAACCTAGCTCGGGCAGCAGACCGAGTTCAGAGCTCTCGATACAACAGACAAACGCGCCCGATAATTCTCAATCGATTTCTGTGACTGTAGGATCTATAGCTGCCTACAGCTCGAGTTAAGTACAGAAAATACCGAGAGCGTTTGTCAAGATGACCGAATAATACGAATAGATTTGCGGACCTAGCTCGGCTAGCAGACCGAGTTCGAACCTCTGGAGTTAAAAGGCGAACGCAACTAATGATTCTGAGTGCCATAGGTGTGCTTACCAGCACTGTAGCTGCCCTTCAGCTCGAATTAAATATAAAATACCCACCACGCGTATCACGTTGATTCGAATAATACGGATAGCTCGGCTAGCAGACCGAGTTCAGACCTATGGATTGGACAGGCGAACGTGCCTGATGATTCTGAGTGCGATAGCTGTGCTTACCAGCACTGTAGCTGCCCTACAGCTCGAGTTAAGTAGAAAATATCGACAACGCTTATCAAAGTGACTCGAATAATGCGAATAGGTTTGCAAACCTAGCTCGGCTAGCAGACTGGGCGCCGGCGGTAAACCGTCAACCTTTGTTACCGCCGGGGGACTCGTAGAGCTTCCTGACATACTATAAAGTCCCGAAAAATTGCAGAGAACGAATAGTTTTTCAGCCCAACTCGAGTATCAGACCAAGTTCGGACCTCTGAATGCGACAGGCGGACGCGTCTGATGTCTCCGAATCGATTTCTGTGATTAGCCGCCCTGCAGCCCCCCCCTACAGCCCGAGATAAGTGCAGAACGCCGAGAGTAGCTCTCAAGATGACTAGAAGGATACGAACAGTTTCGTGATTCTGGATCGCGCAGCAGACCGAGTTCAGAGCTCTGGATTCAACAGGCGAACGCGCCTGTTTATTTTGCAAGCGATAGGTGTGCCTACCAGCACTGTAGCTGCCCTACAGCTCGAGTTAAGTAGAAAATATCGACAACGCGTATCACGTTGACTCGAATAATACGAATAGGTTTGCCGACCTAGCTCGGCTAGCAGACCGAGTTCGGACCTATCGATTCAACAGGCGAACGCGCCTGATCGTTCTGCATGCATTAGCTGTGCTTACCAGCTCTGTAGCTGTCCTAGAGCTCGAGTTATGTTCAAAATACCGACAACGCGTATCAAGATGACTCGAAACGGCCGTTCCCGCCAGAGTGCTTTTCGGCCTTCAAAGTTACCCGATCGAGCTGAGATCAAGATGACGAGCGGAAATAAGATCGAATATTACGGAAAAAAATACTGGAGCTCTAACGAATTGTCAAATTTCGAGAACAAAATTTTCAACCGACCAAAAGTCATCAAAAGTTCCGTCGAGATTTTTCTTGCCAACTAGCTCTCCAGCGCTCCGGAATTACTCTTAGCTTCCAGCTATAACTAGCTAAGGGAAGCTCTACGAGTTACCGAGTTCAGACCTAAGCCAACTGGCGCCGGCGGTGAACCGTCAACCTGGTCACCGCCGGGAACCTCGTAGAGCTCCTTTCACGCGTAAGAGTGCTCAGAGTCGAAAGAGAGAGCTTCTGGAAGCATTTCTCGAAAACGGGAAACATTGATTTCTTTCGTGTCGACATGAAGTTGGTTCCGCCAAGTGTTTTGATAGTAAAAATGCGCCTACAGAGCTCATACTAAGACAGAGAGGCCCTCGAAGTCGTTTACAGGTGCGAAAAATCTGCTTTCTAAAAATGAATTGTCAAATATCTTTCAAAAAATTGCAAAACCACCTAAAAGTTAACACTTTGTCCTTTCTGGCCGGGTCGACCAACTGGGCGCCGGCGGTAAACCGTCAACCTTTGTTACCGCCGGGGGACTCGTAGAGCTTCCTGACAACATATAATGTCGAAAAAAATTGCAGAGAACGAATAGTTTTTCCAACTCGAGTATCAGACCGAGTTCGGACCTCTGAATACGAGACGGACGCGTCTGATGTCTCCGAATCGATTCCTGTGATTACCCGCCCTGCAGCCCCCCTACAGCCCGAGCTAAGTGCAGAACGCCGACAGTAGCTCTCAAGATGACTGGAAGAATACGAACAGTTTCGTGATTCTCGATCGCGCGGCTGACCGAGTTCAGAGCTGGATTCAACAGGCGAACGCGCCTGATTATTCTGAGTGCGATGGAGGTGCTTACCATCACATTAGCTTCCCTACAGCTCGATTTAAGTAGAAAATCCCGACAACGCGTATCAAGTTGACTCGAATAATACAAATAGGTTTGCGGACCTAGCTCGGCTAGCAGACCGATTTCAAACCTATAGATTCAACAGGCGACCGCGCCTGATGATTATGCGTGCGATAGGCGTGCTTACCAGCACTGTAGCTGCCCTACAGCTCGAGTTAAGTAGAAAATACCGACAGCGCATATCGAGTTGACTCGAATAATACGAATAGGTTTGCGCACCTAGCTCGGCTAGCAGGCCGAGTTCAGACCTATGGATTGAACAGGCGAACGCGCCTGATGATTCTGAGTGCGATAGCTGTGCTTACCAGCTCTGTGGCTGCCCTACAGCTCGAGTTAAGTAGAAAATACCAACAGCGCCTCGAATAATACGAATAGGTTTGCGGACCTAGCTCGGCTAGCAGACCGAGTTCAAACCTCTGGGTTCAACAGGCGAACGCGCCTGATGATTCTGAGTGCGATAGCTGTACTTACCAGCTCTGTGGCTGCCCTGTAGCTCGAGTTAAGTACAAAATACCGACAACGCGTATCAAGATAACTCGACGGTCGTTCCCAGAGTGCTTTTTGGCAGTAAAAGGTACCCGATCGAGCTGAGATCGAGATGGCGAGCGGGAATAAGATCGAATATCACGGGAAAAAATACTAGAGCTCTAACGAATTGTCAAATTTCGAGAACAAAATTTTCAACCGAGCAAAAGTCACCAAAAGTTCCGTCGAGATTTTTCTTGCCAACTAGCTCTGCAACGCGCCAGAATTACTGGGCGCCGGCGGTAAACCGTCAACCTTTCTTACCGCCGGGGGACTCGTAGAGCTTCCTGACAACATATACTGTGGGGAAAAACTCCAAAGAACGACTATTTTTTAGGCCCAAGGGATTTCAAACCTCTCAAGATAACGCTAACAAAAAACAAACAGTTTCGTAACCCAGTTCGAGTATCAAACCGAGACCTCTGAATGCGACAGACGGGCGCGTCTGATGTCTGCGAATCCACTCATGTGATTCCCAGCCCTGAAGCCCCCTGCAGCCCGAGTTAAGTGCAGACAACCGAGAGTATCGACTCGAATAATATGATAGTTTTGCGAACCTAGTTCGTGCATCAGACCGAGTTTCGAGCTCTAGAATCGACCGACGAACGCGCCTGAAGTGTGCAAATCGATACATTTGACCTGCAGCACTGTTGCCCTCCCCCAGCAAGAGTTGAGTGCAGAAAATTTAGAGCACGTCTCAAGATCATTCGGACAATACGAACAGTTTCGCGAATCTAGCTCGGGCAGCAGGCTGAGTTCAGCGCTCTCGGTTCAATAGACGAAGGCAACTGATGATTCCCCATCGATGTCTGTCACAATGAGCCCTGTAGCTGCCCTACAGCTCGAGTTTGATACAGAAACCGAGAGCGTCTATCAAGATGACTCGAATAATACGAATAGATTTGCGGACCTAGCTCGGCTAGCAGACCGAGTTGAGACCTCTGGATTCAACAGGCGAACGCGCGTGATAATTCTGCGTGCGATAGATGTGCGTACCAGCACTGTAGCTGCCCTAAAGCTCCAGTTAAGTACAGAAAACCGAGAGTGTCTATCAAGATGGCTCGAATAATACGAAAAGGTTTGCGGACCTAGCTCGGCTGGCAGACCGAGTTAAGACATCCGGATTCAACACGCAAACGCGCGTGATAATTCTGAGTGCGATAAGTGTGCGTACCAGCACTGTAGCTGCCCTAAAGCTCGAGTTGAGTAAAGAAAACCGAGAGTGTCTATCAAGATAACTCGAATAATACGAACAGGTTTGCGGACTTAGCTCGGCTGGCAGACCGAGTTCAGACCTCCGGATTCAACAGGAAAACGCGCGTGATAATTCTGAGTGCGATAGCTGTGCTTACCAGCTCTGTAGCTGCCCTACAGCTCGAGTTATGTTCAGAAAACCGTCAGCGCATATCAAGATGACTCGAAACGGCTGTTCCCGCCACTGTGTTTTTTGGCCTTCAAAGTTACCCGATCGAGCTGAGATCAAGATGACGAGCGGGAATAAGATCGAATATCACGGGAAAAAATACTAGAACTCTAACGAATGGTCAAATTTCGAGAACGAATTTTTCAACCGAGCAAAAGTCATCAAAAGTTCCGTCGAGATTTTTCTTGCCAACTAGCTCTCCAGCGCGCCGGAATTACTCTGAGCTTCCAGCTATAACTAGCTAAGGGAAGCTCTACGAGTTGCTCTTAGCTTCCAGCTGTAACTAGCTAAGGGAAGATCTACGAGTTACTAGCTCCACCCCGCGCCGGAATTCCTCTAGCTCATTGATGCCGAAGAGCTCTACGAGGTACTAGCAGTCCGGCGCGCCGGAATTACTCTTAGCTTCCAGCTTTAACTGACGCCGGCGGTGAACCGTCAACCTGGTCACCGCCGGGAACCTCGTAGAGCTCCTTTCACGCGTGAGAGTGCTCAGAGTCGAAAGGAAAGAGACAGCTTCTGGAAGCATTTCTGGAAAAGGGGAAAAATTGATTTTTTTCGTGTCGACATGAAGATGGTTGTTCCAAGTGTTCTGATAGTAAAAGAGCGCCTACGGAGCTCATACTTTGACAGAGAAGCCCTCATAGTTGTTTACAGGTGCGAAAAATCTGCTTTCTCAAATAAATGGTCAAATATCTTTCAAAAAATCGCAAAACCACCCAAAAGTTACCACTTTGTCCGTCCTGGCCGGGTCGGCTAACTAGCTCCACGCCGCGCCGGAATTCCTCTAGCTCATCGACTGGCGCCGGCGGTGAACCGTCAACCTGGTCACCGCCGGGAACCTCGTAGAGCTTCTTTCAGGCGTGAAAGAGACAGCTTCTGGAAGCATTTCTGGAAAATGGGAAAAATTGTTTTTCTCGTGTCGACATGAAGATGGTTGCTCCAAGTGTTTTGATAGTAAAAGAGCGCCTACAGAGCTCATACTAAGACAGAGAAGCCCTCATAGTCGTTTACAGGTGCGAAAAATCTGCTTTCTCAAAATAAATGGTCAAAAATCTTTCAAAAAATCGCAAACCCACCCAACAGTTATCACTTTGTCTAGTTTTTCAGCCCAAGCGATTCCAGACCTATCAAGATAACGTTAACAAAAAACAAACAGTTTCGCAACCGAGTTCGGGTATCAAACCGAGTTCAGACCTCTGAATGCGACAGGCGGCCGCGTCTGCTGTCTGCCAATCCACTCATGTGATTCCCAGCCGTGCAGCCCCCCTACAGCCCGAGTTAAGTGCAGAAAACCGACAGTATCGACTCGAATAATAGAATAGTTTTCCCGATCTAGTTCGAGCAGCAGACCGAGTTCCGAGCTCTGGAATCGATCGACAAACACGCCTGATGTGTGCAAATCGATATATGTGACCCGCAGCACTGTAGCCGGCCCAAACACGAGTTAAGTGCAGAAGACAGAGAGCACTTCTCAAGATCATTCAACAATACGAATAGTTTCGCAAATCTAGCTCGGGCAGCAGGCCGAGTTCAGAGCTCTCGGTTCAGTAGACGAACGCGACTGATGATTCCCCATCGATGTCTGTGACAATGAGCCCTCTAGCTGCCCTACAGCTCGAGTTAAGTACAGAAAACCGAGAGCGTCTGTCAAGATGACTCGAATAATACGAATAGGTTTGCGGACCTAGCTCGGATAGCAGACCGAGTTCAGACCTCTGGATTGAACAGGCGAACGCGCCTGATGATTCTGAGTGCGATAGCTGTGCTTACCAGCACTGTAGCTGCCCTAGACCTCGAGTTAAGCAGAAAATACCGACAACACGTATCAAGTTGACTCGAATAATACGAATAGGTTTGCGGACCTAGCTCGGCTAGCAGACCGAGTTCAGACCTCTGGATTCGACAGGCGAACGCGCCTGATGATTCTGGGTGCGATAGGCGTGCTTACCAGCACTGTAGCTGCCCTACACCTCGAGTTAAGTAGGAAATACCGACAACGCGTATCAAGTTGACTCGAATAATACGAATAGGTTTGCGGACCTAGCTCGAGTAGCAGACCGAGTTCAGACCTCTGGATTGAACAGGCGAACGCGCCTGATGATTCTGAGTGCGATAGCTGTGCTTACCAGCACTGTAGCTGCCCTAGACCTCGAGTTAGCAGAAAATACCGACAACGCTATCAAGTTGACTGGAATAACACGAATAGGTTTGCGACCCTAGCTCGGGTAGCAGACCGAGTTCGGACCTCTGGATTGAATAGGCGGACGCGCCTGATGATTCTGAGTGCGATAGGTGTGCTTACAGACACTGTGGCTGCCCTACAGCTCGGGTTAAGTACAAAATACCGACAGCGCATATCAAGTTGACTCGAATAATACGAATAGGTTTGCGGACCTAGCTCGGGTAGCAGACCGAGTTCAGACCTCTGGATTGAACAGGCGAACGCGCCTGATGATTCTGAGTGCGATAGCTGTGCTTACCAGCACTGTAGCTGCCTTACAGCTCGACTTAAGTACAAAATACCGACAGCATGTATCAAGATGACTCGAAATGGCCGTTCCCGCCTGCCTGCTTTTTCGCCTTCAAAGTTACCCGATCGAGCTGAGATCAAGATGGCGAGCGGGAATAAGATCGAATATCATGAGAAAAAATACTAGAGCTCTAACGAATGGTCAAATTTTGAGAACAAAATTTTCAACCGAGCAAAAGTCAGCAAAAGGTCCGTCGAGATTTTTCTTGCCAACTAGCTCTCCAGCTCCCCGGAACTGGCGCCGGCAGTGAACCGTCAACCTGGTCACCGCCGGGAACCTCGTAGAGCTCCTAACACGCGTAAGAGTGCTCAGTATCAAAAGAGGGAGCTTCTGGAAGCATTTCTCGGAAAAGAGAAAACATGATTTTTTTTCACGTCGACATATAGTTGGTTTCGCCAAGTGTTTTGATAGTAAAAGTGCATGTAGAGAGCTCATATTAAGACGCTGAGGCCCTCATAATCATCTACAGGTGCGAAAAATCTGCTTTCTTAAAATAAATGGTCAAATATCTTTCAAAAAGTCGCAAAACCACCCAAAAGTTACCACATTGTCCGTTCTGGTCGGGTCGACCAACTAGCTCCACCCTGCGCCGGAATTCCTCTAGCTCATCGATGCGGAAGAGCTCTACGAGGTATTGCTCTTAAGCTTCCAGCTATAACTGGCGCTCTTTTCACTGAGAGTGAAGAGAATCGACCCAGAGTAGAAAAATAGATATTTTTCGAAAATCTTCAAATTGGATTTTTTTGATGTTCATATTCGCTCAGTTCCCGGAAGTCAGCTCGTGCAAAAATGCATCGAGAGAGCTCAGCTTTGGTCAGAGAGGAATTTATATTCCAATGCTCGGCGTAAAAATCTGCTTTCTCAAAATAAATGGTCAAATATCTTTCAAATTTTCGCAAAACCACCCAAAAGTTATCACTTTGTCCTTTCTGGCCGGGTCGACCAACTGGCGCCGGCGGTGAACCGTCAACCTGGTCACCGCCGGGAACCTCGTAGAGCTCCTCTCACTAGTAAGATTGCAGAGAATCGACACATAGTCAAAAAAATGAAGATTTTTCGAAAATCTTGAAATTCGATTTTTTCGATGTTCATGTTCGCTCAGTTCCCGGAAGTCAGCTCATGCAAAAATGCATCGAGAGAGCTGAGCTGCTGTCAGAGTGAAGTTCATATGCCAATGCTCGGCGTAAAAATCTGCTTTTTCAAAATAAATGGTCAAATATCTTTCAAATATTCGTAGAACCACCCAAAAGTTATCACTTTGTCCTTTCTGGCCGGGTCAACCAACTGGCGCCGGCGGTGAACCGCAACCTGGTCACCGCCGGGAACCTCGTAGAGCTCCTCTCACTGGTAAGAGTGCAGAGAATCGACACAGAGTCAAAAAATTCAGATTTTTCAAAAATCTTGAAGTTCGATTTTTTCGATTTTCATATTCGCTTAGTTCCTGGAAGTCAGCTCCTGTAAAAATGCATCGAGAGAGCTGAGCTGCTGTTAGAGGGAAGTTTATATGCCAATACTCGGCGTAAAAATCTGCTTTCTCAAAATAAATGGTCAAATATCTTTCAAAAAATCGCAAAACCACCCAAAAGTTGTCACATTGTCCTTTCTGGCCGGCTGGGCCAACTAGCTCCACCCCGCGCCGGAATTCCTCTAGCTCATCGATGCCGAAGAGCTCTACGAGGTACCGGCGGTAAACCGTCAACCAGGTTACCGCCGGAACCCTCGTAGAGCTCTGTTCTCGCACGGCCCTGCTCGTTACAATTGCAGGTAGAGTCTGGAAGAGAATCCCAGAAAACTCGAAAATTTGTGTCTTTATGTTTTGCCCGAAGACGGTTTCGCCAAGTGTTTTGATAGTAATACTACACCTACAGACCTAAGAATTGATTCGCGAACGCGAAATAACCCACTACAGGTGCAAAAAATACCAGATCTCAAAACGAATGTTCAAATCTCTCACAAAATTCGTCCAATCGACCCAAAGTTCGCACATTGTCCAAGAGTGCTCTAACATCAAGTCGGTTGCTGGAAGTAAACTGATAGTAAAACTACTCGTACAGAGCTCATCTTCTATCAGAATGAAGCTTATATGCTAATGCTCAGCTCAAAAATCTGATTTCTTCAAACGAATGGTTAAATTCCTCACAATATTGAATCAACCGAGTCCAGGTTGCCACATTGTCCGTTCTCGCCGGGTCGGTCAACTGGGCGCCGGCGGTAAACCGTCAACCTTTGTTACCGCCGGGGGACTCGTAGAGCTTCCTGACAACATATAATGTCGAAGAAAATTGTAGAGAACGAATAGTTTTTCAGCCCAACTCGAGCATCAGACCGAGGCGTCTGATGTCTCCGAATCGATTCCTCTGATTACCCGCCCTGCAGCCCCCCTACAGCCCGAGCTAAGTGCAGAACGCCGACAGTAGCTCTCAAGCTGACTGGAAGAATACGAACAGTTTCGTGATTCTAGATCGCGCAGCAGACCGAGTTCAGAGCTCTGGATTCAACAGGCGAACGCGCCTGATTATTCTGAGTGCGATAGGCGTGCTTACCAGCACTGTAGCTGCCCTACAGCTCGATTTAAGTAGAGAATACCGACAAAGCGTATCAAGTTGACACGAATAATACGAATAGGTTTGCGGACCTAGCTCGGCTAACAGACCGATTTCAGACCTATGAATTCAACAGGCGAACGCGCCTGATTATTCTGAGTGCCATAGGTGTGCTCACCAGCACTGTAGCTGCCCTACAGCGCGAGTTGAGTAGAAAATACCGACAACGCGTATCAAGAAGACTCGAATAATGCGAATAGGTTTGCGGACCTAGCTCGCCTAGCAGACCGAGTTCAGACCTATCGATTCAACAGGCGAACGCGCCTGATTATTCTGAGTGCGATAGGTGTGCTTACCAGCACTGTAGCTGCCCTACAGCTCGAGTTAAGTAGAAAATGCCGACAACGCGTATCAAGCTCACTCGAATAATACGAATAGGTTTGCGGACCTAGCTCGCCTAGCAGACCGAGTTCAGACCTATCAATTCAACAGGCGACCGCGCCTGATCATTCTGCGAGCGATAGGCGTGCTTACCAGCACTGTAGCTGCCCTACAGCTCGAGTTAAGTAGAAAATACCGACAACGCGTATCAAGTTGACTCGAATAATACGAATAGGTTTCCGGACCTAGCTCGGCTGCCAGACCGAGTTCAGACCTCTGGATTCAACAGGCGAACGCGTCTGCTGATTCTGAGTGCGATAGCTGTGCTGGCCAGCTCTGTAGCTGCCCTACAGCTCGAGTTAAGTACAAAATACCGACAGCGCATATCAAAATGACTCGAAACGGCCGTTCCCGCCACCGTGCTTTTTGGCCTTCAAAGTTACCCGATCGAGCTGAGATCAAGATGGCGAGCGGGAATAAGATCGAATATCACGGGAAAAAATACTAGAGCTCTAACGAATGGTCAAATTTCGAGAACATAATTTTCAACCGAGCAAAAGTTGTCAAAAGTTCAGTTCTTTTTTTTCGAGCCAACTGGGCGCCGGCGGTAAACCGTCAACCTTTCTTACCGCCGGGGGACTCGTAGAGCTTCCTGACAATATATAATGTGGAAACGAATTTCAGAGAACGACCAGTTTTCGCTTATGAACCTCCAAAGATGACTCTAACAAAAACAGTTTCGCAGATTTCGTTCGAGCAGCAGACCGAGTTTGGAGCGATCGGTTCGACGAACGGACGCGCCTGATGTCTCGAAATCGATTCCTGTGACCAGCAGAGCTATAGCCCTCCCCCAGCACGATTTATGTACAGAAAACCGAGAGCACTTCTCAAGATGACTCGAACAATACGAATAGGTTCGCGAACCTAGCTCGGAGAGGAGGCCGATTTCAGAGCTCTTGATGCAACAGACGAACGCGCCTGATAAGTCTCAATCGATTTCTGTTAGTATGAGCTCTGTGGCTGCCCTATAGATCGAGTTAAGTACAAAAAACCGAGAGCGTCTGCTACAATGACTCGAATAATACGAATAGGTTTGCGACCCTAGCTCGGCTAGCAGACCGAGTTCAGACCTCTGGATTCAACAGGCGAACGCGCCTGATCATTCTGAACGCATTAGCTGTGCTAACCAGCTCTGTAGATGTCCTGAAGCTCGAGTTATCTTGAGAAAACCGACAGCGCCTATCAAGATGACTCGAAACGGCCGTTCCCGCCCCCCTGCTTTTTGGCCTTCAAAGTTGCCCGATCAAGCTGAGATCAAGATGGCGAGCGGGAATAAGATCGAATATCATGGGAAAAAATACTAGAGCTCTTACGAATTGTCAAATTTCGAGAACAAAATTTTCAACCGACCAAAAGTCACCAAAAGGTCCGTCGAGATTTTTCTTGCCAACTAGCTCTGGGACGCGCCGGAATTACTGGGGCGCCGGCGGTAAACCGTCAACCTTTCTTACCGCCGGGGGACTCGTAGAGCTTCCTGACAATATATAATGTGGAAACGAATTTCAGAGAACGACCAGTTTCGCTTATGAACCTCCAAAGATGACTCTAACAAAAACAGTTTCGCAGATTTCGTTCGAGCAGCAGACCGAGTTTCGAGCGATCGGTTCGACGAACGGACGCGCCTAATGTCTCGAAATCGATTCCTGTGACCAGCAGAGCTATAGCCCTCCCCCAGCACGATTTATGTACAGAAAACCGAGAGCACTTCTCAAGATGACTCGAACAATACGAATAGGTTTGCGAACCTAGCTCGGAGAGGAGGCCGATTTCAGAGCTCTTGATGCAACAGACGAACGCGTCTCATAAGTCTCAATCGATTTCTGTTAGTATGAGCCCTGTGGCTGCCCTATAGATCGAGTTAAGTACGAAAAACCGAGAGCGTCTGCTACAATGACTCCAATAATACGAATAGGTTTGCGACCCTAGCTCGGCTAGCAGACCGAGTTCAGACTTCTGGATTCAACAGGCGAACGCGCCTGATCATTCTGAACGCATTAGCTGTGCTGACCAGCTCTGTAGGTGTCCTGAAGCTCGAGTTATCTTGAGAAAACCGACAGTGCCTATCAAGATGACTCGAAACGGTCGTTCCCGCCCGTGTGCTTTTTGGCCTTCAAAGTTACCCGATCGAGCTGAGATCAAGATGGCGAGCGGGAATAAGATCGAATATCATGGGAAAAAAATACTAGAGCTCTAACGAATTGTCAAATTTCGAGAACAAAATTTTTAACCGACCAAAAGTCAGCAAAAGGTCCGTCGAGATTTTTCTTGCCAACTAGCTCTGGGACGCGCCGGAACTGGTCGCCGGCGGTAAACCGTCAACCTTGGTTACCGCCGGGAGACTCGTAGAGCTTCCAGCTCGACGAAGTTGAGAACACCGAGGACCTACCAACATTCCGACTCATAGTAAATATTTTGTGTCCTCTCAATGCGACAGGCGAACGCGTCTGATGTCTGCGAGTCGACTTCTATCATTACCGGCCCTCCAGCCCCCCTACTGCCCGAGTTGGGTGCAGAAAACTGGCAGCACCTCTCAGGATGACTCAATAATACAGTGCGAAGACCTAATTCGGGCAGGAGACGAGTTCCGAGCTCTGGTCTCCGCAGGCGGATGCGCCTGATGTCTCTAAATTGATTGCTGTCCCCAGGAGCACTGTAGCCTCCCCCCAGCACGAAATCCTGACAGCACTTCTCAGGATGACTCGAACAATACGAATAGTTTTGCGAACCTAGCTCGGGCAGCAGGCAAAGTTCAGTGCTCTCGAGTCAACGAACAAAGGCGCCTGGTGCTTTCCAATAGATTTCTGTGACTACGAGCTCTGTAGCTGCCTTACGGCTCGAGTTAAGTGCAGAAGACCGAGGGCGCCTATCAAGGTGATCCAAATAATACGAATAGGTTTGCGGACCTAGCTCGGCTAGCAGACCGAGTTCAGACCTCTAGATACAACAGGCGAACGCGCCTAATGATTCTGACTGCGATAGATGTGCTTGCCAGCTCTGTAGCTGTCTTACAGCTCGAGGTAAGACCAGAAAACCGAGAGTTTCTGTCAAGATGGCTCGAATAATACGAACAGGTTTCCGGACCTAGCTCGGCTCACAGACCGAGTTCAGACCTTTGGATTCAACAGGCGAACGCGCCTGATCGTTCTGGATGCATTAGCTGTGCTGACGAGCTCCGTAGCTGCCCTAGAGCTCAAGTTATGTTCAGAAAACCGACAGCGCGTATCAAGGTGACTCGAAACGGCCGTTCCCGCCACAGTGCTTTTTGGCCTTCAAAGTTACCCGATCGAGCTGAGATCAAGATGGCGAGCGGGAATAAGATCGAATATCACGGGAAAAAATACTGGGCGCCGGCGGTAAACCGTCAACCTTTCTTACCGCCGGGGGACTCGTAGAGCTTCCTGACAATATATAATGTGGACAAGAAACCCAAAGAACAAATATATTTTCAGCCCAAGCGATTTCAGACCTCTCAAGATGACTGTAATTAAAAAACAAACAGTTTCGCAACCCAGTTCGAGCATCGAACCGACTTCAGACCTCTGAATGCGACAGGCGGGCGTGTCTGATGTCTGCGTATCCACTCATGTGATTCCCAGCCCTGCAGTTCCCCCTACAGCCCGAGTTAAGTGCGGAAAACCGACAATATCGACTGGAATAATATAATAGTATCGCGGACCTAGTTCGCAAACCGAGTTCCGCGCTCTGGTATCGACCAACAGACGCGCCTGATGTGTGCGAACCGATATCTGTGTCCCGCAGCACTGTAGCGCTCCCCCAGCACGAGTTGAGAGCAGGAAATTAAGAGCTCTTCTGAAGATGATTTGGACAATACGAATAATTTCGCGAACCTAGCTCAAGCAGCAGGCCGAGTTCAGAGCTCTCGATTCAACAGACGAACGCGCCTGCTCGTTTCCAATCGATTTCTGTCACTATCAACTCTGCAGCTGCCCTACAGCTCGAGTTGAATACAAAATACCGAGAGCGTCTGTCAAGATCGGATGATACGAATAGGTCTGCGGACATAGCTCGGCTAGCAGACCGAGTTCAGACCTCTGGATTCAACAGGCGAACGCGCCTGATAATTCTGGATGCGATAGGTGTGCTTGCCAGCTCTGTAGCTGCCCTACAGCTCGAGTTAAGTACAAAATACCGAGAGCGCCTGTCAAGATGACTCGAATAATACGAATGAGTTTGCGGACCTAGCTCGGCTAGCAGACCGAGTTCAGACATCTGGATTCAACAGGCGAACGCGCCTGATGATTCTGGATGCAATAGGTGTGCTTGCCAGCTCTGTAGCTGCCCTACAGCTCGAGTTGAGTACAAAATACCGACAGTGCGAATCAAGATGACTCGAAACGGCCGTTCCCGCCTGCCTGCTTTTTGGCCTTCAAAGTTACCCGATCGAGCTGAGATCAAGATGGCGAGCGCGAATAAGATCGAAAATCATGAGAAAAAATACTAGAGCTCCAACGAATTGTCAAATTTCGAGAACAAAATTTTCAACCGACCAAAAGTCACCAAAAGGTCCGTCGAGATTTTTGTTGCCAACTAGCTCTCCAGCTCCCCGGAATTACTCTTAAGCTTCCAGCAATAACTTGCTAAGGGAAGCTCTACGAGTTACTAGAGCTCAAACGAATGGTCAAATTTTGGAGAACAAAATTTTGAACCGAGCAAAAGTCAGCAAAAGTTCCGTCGAGATTTTTCTTGCCAACTAGGCGCGCCGGAATTACTCTTAGCTTCCAGCTATAACTAGCTAAGGAAAGCTCTACGAGTTATTTTTCTTGCCAACTAGCTCTGGGACGCGCCGGAATTAACTAGCTCTGGGGCGCGCCGGAATTACTCTTAGCTTCCAGCTATAACTAGCTAAGGGAAGCTCTACGAGTTATTTTTCTTGCCAACTAGCTCTGGGACGCGCCGGAACTGGCGCCGGCGGTGAACCGTCAACCTGGTCACCGCCGGGAACCTCGTAGAGCTCCTTGAATCCGTGAGAAAGCTCAGCATCAAAGCGGGAGCTTCTGGAGCTTTTCTACAAAAACTTCAAGTTGAGATTTTTTCGGAGTCAACATGAAGTCGGTTCCTTCAAGTGAACTGGTACTGAAAATGACTCTAGATGGCCGAGCTGATCAGGGAACGAAGTTTATATCTCAATGCTCAGAGTAAAAATCTGCTTTTTCAAAATGAATTGTCAAATATCTTTCAAAAAATTGCAAAACCACCCAAAAGTTGTCACATTGTCCGCCTCGGCCGGCTGAACCAAAGTTCTCACTCCCAGCGAAGCTATTCATATGAAGTCTCGCGCTCTCAGTGAGAGCGCGAGACCATTCTGCGTCGACAAAAATGCACCAGAACTCTCTAGGTCACCCATAGATCGATATAAATTAGAAAAATCATCCGACACAAAAAATGTAAAATTGTACAAAAAATTCGATTATTTTTCATGAATTTTGAAAATTCTAATCAATTTGGGCAACTCTCTCTCGAGGCTCATTCCGAAGTCTTTGCTGTCGCTTGCTTCGATTGAATGCACCTGGCTTGCATAGCATGCCTCATCTCGACTGTGTCGGGGTAACACCGTTCGCAACACGCATACATAGAGACGGTATGTCGATCATAACTCCTGACTCAGCCATTTCGAGGAACTCTCGAGCTTCCAGTGTGACGCGTCAGATCATTCTGTATCGACTGGTGTGCGTGAGAGGTCTGTAGATTGCTGACAGCTCGAGTTAAGTAAAGCCAACCACCGTCACCTGCCAAACTGTACTGCGGGCAAAGTCGGTTCCCGCAAGTCTTTTCATAGTAATATTGCTTCTAGAGCCCTGAAAATTTTACCAGCAGATGCGCCATAGCTTATTGTAGGTAGGAAAAATCCAACTTATGAAAACGAATTGTCAAACTGGCGCCGGCGGTGAACCGTCAACCTGGTCACCGCCGGGAACCTCGTAGAGCTCCTTGAATCCGTGAGAAAGCTCAGCATCAAAGCGGGAGCTTCTGGGAGCTTTTCTACAAAAACTTCAAGTTGAGATTTTTTTCGGAGTCAACATGAAGTCGGTTCCTTCAAGTGAACTGGTACTGAAAATGACTCTAGATGGCCGAGCTGATCAGGGAACGAAGTTTATATCTCAATGCTCGGAGTAAAAATCTGCTTTTTCAAAATAAATTGTCAAATATCATTCAAAAAATTGCAAAACCACCCAAAAGTTGTCACATTGTCCGCCTCGGCCGGCTGGACCAAAGTTCTCACTCCCAGCGAAGCTATTCATATGAAGTCTCGCGCTCTCAGTGAGAGCGCGAGACCATTCTGCGTCGACAAAAATGCACCAGAACTCTCTAGGTCACCCATAGATCGATATAAATTAGAAAAAAATCATCCGACACAACAAATATAAAATTGTACAAATCGATATTTTTCATTAATTTTGAAAATTCTAATCAATTTGGGCACTCTCGAGGCTCATTCGATGTCTCGCATGTCGCTGCTTCGATTGGAATGCACCTGGCATGCATAGCATGCACTCAGCTCGAATTATCATCGAAACACCGTTCGCAACACGCATACATAGAGACGGTATTTCGATCAAAACTCCTGACTCAGCCATTTCGAGGAACTCTCGAGCTTCCAGTGTGACGCGTCAGATCATTCTGCATCGACTGGTGTGCGTGAGAGGTCTGTAGATTGCTGACAGCTCGAGTTAAGTAAAGCAAACCACCGTCACCTGCCAAACTGTACTGCGGGCAAAGTCGGTTCCCGCAAGTCTTTTGATAGTAATATTGCTTCTAGAGCCCTGAAAATTTTACCAGCAGATACGCCATAGCTTATTGTAGGTAGGAAAAATCCAACTTATGAAAACGAATTGTCAAATCTTGCACAATGTTCCAAAAACCGACCCCAGGTTAACACATTGTCTCTTTTGGTCGGGTCGGCCAACTAGCTCCACCCTGCGCCCGAATTCCTCTTAGCTCATCTCGTCGAAGAGCTCTACGAGGTACTAGCTCCACCCTGCGCCCAAATTCCTCTTAGCTCATCTCGTCGAAGAGCTCTACGAGGTATTACTGGGCGCCGGCGGTAAACCGTCAACCTTTCTTACCGCCGGGGGACTCGTAGAGCTTCCTGACAATATCTACTGTGGGGAAAAATCCAAAGAACGACTTTTTTTTAAGCCCAAGCGATTTCAGACCTCTCAATACAACGCTAACAAAGAACAAACAGTTTCGCAACCCAGTTCGAGTATCAAACCGAGTTCAGACCTCTGAATGCGACAGGCAGGCCCGTCTGATGTCTCCGAATCCACTCATGGGATTCCCTGCCCTGAAGCCCCCCTACAGCCCGAGTGAAGTGCAGAAAACCGACAGTATCGACTCGAATAATATAATGGATTTGCGAACCTAGTTCGAGCAGCAGACCGAGTTCCGAGCTCTCGAATCGACCAACAGACGCGCCTGATGTGTGAAAATCGACATCTGTGACCGGCAGCACTGTAGCCCTCTCCCAGCACGAGTTGAGTGCAGACAACCGAGAGCACTTCTCAAGATGACTCGAACCTAGCTCGCACAGCAGGCCGAGTTCATAGTTATCGATTCAATAGACGAACGCAACTGATAATTCCCCATCGATGTCTGTCACAATGAGCCCTGTAGCTGCCGTACAGCTCGAGTTAAGTACAGAAAACCGAAAGCGTCTATCAGGATGACTCGAATAAACGAATAGGTTTGCGGACCTAGCTCGGCTAGCAGACCGAGTTCAGACCTCTCGATTCAACAGGCGAACGCGCGTGATGATTCTGAGTGCGAAAGGTTGCTTACCAGCACTGTAGTTGCCCTAAAGCTCGAGTTCAGTACAGAAAACCAAGAGCGTCTATCAGGATGACTCGAATAATGCAAATAGGTTTGCGGACCTAGCTCGGCTAGCAGACCGAGTTCAGACCTCTCGATTCAACAGGCGAACGCGCGTAATGATTCTGAGTGCGATAGGTGTGCTTATCAGCATTGTAGCTGCCCTAAAGCTCGACTTAAGTAGAGAAAACCGAGAGTGTCTAGCAAGATGACTCGAATAGTACGAATAGGTTTGCGGACCTAGCTCGGCTGGCAGACCGAGTTCAGACGTCTGGATTCAACAGGCGAACGCACGTGATCATTCTGAGTGCGAAAGCTGTGCTTACCAGCTCTGTA
>CAUYUJ010021342.1:0-2500 GCA_963575745.1 Prorocentrum cordatum
CTCCTCCTCCTCCTCCTCCTCCTCCTCCTCCTCCTCCTCCTCCTCCTCCCAGGGCTCCAGACACAATTCTTCACGAGGTTGCGCAAGCTTCCGCTGCGTCGAAGCTCAGGCAAGAGGACAGGAAGGTGGAGGGGAGCCCAGACGGGCTCGCGCCGGGAGAAAGAGAAGACGACAGCACGACAGGGGGGCTGGCCGCTCTCGGCCTCCGGGGGGCCTTCGCCGGGCCACGGGAGCGGCAAGAGACGGCCCGGGATGAGGAGGCGGCCCCGGAGACAGGGCTCGCGGACTTTCGCGGGCCGCGCACGGTTGGAAAAGCTCGGCGCCGCATGTCTGTGGAGGGGAGAGGAGGAGGAGGAGGAGGAGGAGGAGGAGGAGGAGGAGGAGGAGGAGGAGGAGGAGGAGGAGGAGGAGGAGGAGGAGGAGGAGGAGGAGGAGGATGAGGAGGAGGAGGAGGATGAGCGGAGGAGGACGGAGGGGAGGAGGAGGAGGAGGAGGAGGAGGAGAGGAGGAGGAGGAGGAGGAGGGGAGGAGGGAGGGGAGGGGGAGGAGGGGGGAGGTGAGGGAGGCGGGAAGGGAAGGTGACGGCAGTGGTGCGCATCGCTTCGCAGAGGTCCCGCGTCGCCGGGGGGTCGCTTCGCCAGGGCTCCCTGCGCCCAGGCGCTCGCTCCGCCTGGGCCCGGGCCCGCTTCGCCCAGCTCGTTTCGCCTGGCTCGGTCCGCCTGGCTCGCTTCGGCCGGCCCACTTCGCCTGGCTCGCTTCGCCCAGCTCAGTTCGCCAGGGTCCCGCTTCGCTTTTGCTCGCCTTGCGGCTCGTGTCGCCTGGCCCACTTCGCCCGGCTCACTTCGCCGGAGCCTCCCTCCGTTGAGGCTCGCTTTGCCCGGCGCATTTCGCCCAGGTTATTCCGTTTGGCTTATTTCTCGCCCGAGCTTCGCTTCGCGACCGCACCTCAGGAGGAAAGGGGAGGGGAAGAGAAGGGAAGGGGAGGAGAGGAGGGAGGAGGGGAAGGGAGTGGAACGGAGGGAGGAGAGGAGGAGGGGAGGGGAGGAGAGGGCAGGGGAGGGGGAGACGGAGGCGGAGAGACAGAGAGTGGGGAGGGCGCGCGGCCTCGGCCACCCCCCTTGGCACGAGGTGTTCTTTCCCTTCGGCATGGGCGCCTTCCTCAGGCCTTGGGCGGCTTCCTTTCGCGTCCTGAGTGAGGAGGAGGAAGAGGAGGAGGAGGAGGAGGAGGAGGAGGAGGAGGAGGAGGAGGAGGAGGAGGAGGAGCAGGGGGAGGAGGAGCAGGGGAGGGAGGAGGGGGAGGAGGAGGGGGGAGGAGGATGAGGAGGAGGAGGATGAGGAGGAGAGAGGCATCAGTGAGGAGTGAGGGGAGGAGGAGGAGAGGAGGAGGAGGAGGAGGAGGAGGAGGACTCGTGAGCGCCCAGATCACACCAGCAGCCTGCGCAGGGTGTCTTATTTGCGTCGGACCTTCCTGTTCTCATCACCCGACCCTCCCCCTTGCATCTCGCACTTGTCGCGCCCACTGGTTCCAGCATTGCCTCTGCTGTTCCCGTCTGCTCCCGCCTTCTTCATTGTTAACCGCTGCGACGGCCACCACAATTCCATCCCTCTGTCTAGAGACAGTCGTGGGGGGAGGAGGAGAGGAGAGGGGGATCAGGAGGAAAAGGAGGAGGAGGAAGAGGAGGAGGAGGAGGAGGAAGAGGAGGAGGAGGCGGCGGAGGAGGAGGAAGGGGGCCACATCCTCGCAATGATGCGAGATGGTGGGGAAGACGACGAAGCGTACTCCAGGGTGTGGCAGCAACTCGTACAGTTGCCCGTTGATGCGAGATGAGCCGTGCGGCTGTCAGAGTGTTTTGGGATCAACGGGCGCGTCACGTCCATATCCCTCCCTCCTCATCCCTCTCCTCATGTCTCCTCATCATTATCACCAATTGTCCTTGTCATCCTCTACCACTCCTCCGTGTCATCATCCCATAATCTCCCCATCCGATCTCCTCCTTGTGACTCAGCTTCTTGAAATTATAATCTCCACCTCAGATTCCCTCCTCGTGCCGCAGCTTCTCGAGAAAGGCAGAGTGCGTTGCCTCAGCCGAGGTTTGCTCGACCCTCGGATGGCGCAGGTTGCAAATCACAAGACACCATCCCTGGGTAGGCGGCGCAAGCGGTAATACGCCACCCCGATGGGCTTTTCCTGGCGACGTCTGTCGCATAGCAATTCATCAATTTTATCATCAGCTTCGTCATCCTCCCTCCTCCTTATTCTATACACTTGGCGTTCACCGCCCGCCCATTCCAACTCTCGTCAGAAGTGGCGAAGACGGCTCCAAGATTGGATGAAAATACCCCGAAGTAGGGAAACACCTTCCCGCAGGTGCGCGTTCTGTGCGTACTCCTGCGCTCCACTTCTTCTCCGTTCCATCGTCGAGTGTGGCCGGGTATGCGGCGTGGCTGACCGATACCCGTCACCATTACCAACGGATTAGTGACGTGCCCTGGGTCACGC